>BQNB010091228.1:2986-26933 GCA_026074375.1 Tanacetum coccineum
TGTGTATGTTGATCTACACAAGGATACGATAATAGAATAAAGAAGTGCTTCCTTCTTTGAAAGTATATTTCCATGTTAACAAAGGAAATTAGAAGATCATCTAGAATTGATGATGAAGTTGTCTAAGATCAGAGACAACAAGATAATAATGATCTCTAAGATGAGAGACAAGATCAACCCAAGGAAGAAGATGTTGAACCTAGAAGAAGCAAAATGGCAAGTGTAGATCATAAATGACATACAAGAACAAGTAATTAAACAGATCTGGAGGTATGGTAAAGTGAAATAAATGTAAAGCCATATTATTAGAGATAAAGGTGAAGAGATGGGAAGAGTGTGTGTGTGGTAGAGAGAAAACACACACACACACACTTTTACAAAAGTAAGCTTCAACCCTCCATGGAAGTATGGAGGGGGTATTTATAGTCCTAGTGACACACAACTATTGTAACTAGTCATTATTAGTCTCTACGTGCCACTCTATAAATGAACTAATGTAATTCCATGTTTGTCACCATATTTTAAGGCTAACAATCTTCCCCCAATATGTGTACATATACGGAATTACTTACAATGTTCCTAACAAGTACAAATACAATTAAATAAAGTCTTCCAAAGCGCTTCCAAAGCTGAAGTTGTCTTGTGAGTTCTCTTGGTCTTGAAACTTGTATTCTAGATTGGATCTTCATTGTCTTTACTTGTTCTAGAACCATTGTAGTATGCATGAGTTGGATTAACTTCCCCCCAATTCATGCAGCATTGAAAAGCTTTCTTCTAGACTCCGTTTTGTGAAGTTTTTTCTGAATCACCTCCCCCCCAAACCAAAATTCCCTATCTGAGCAGATTTCTTGAAACATTGATGTAGCTTGAACAATCTTCTACTTGTCATCAAAGTGCACAGCGGAATTTTGTAGAAGTCAAAACACACCAACGACTACTGCTTCTTGTCATCAGGGCTTGGTGAATATTCATTCGGGGGTGCATGCGAGAAATCAGCATCTGTTCTTCTCATGTTTGCAGAATACTTCACAAACCATTCTTAGTGAAGTAGTATACACTACTTCCCCCTGGAAGTTGACATGGTAACCGGATGTACACATTTCCCCCATGATGGTTGCGAACTCTCGGAAGCATCATTATCGTGTACGTTCATATACTCGAGAGGTTCTTGTCATAAGCACAAATCTTGATTATTACAAAAGAATCATTACTCTTGACTCAGAAATACCGTAGAGGAGATGAAGCAAGAATCAAGAACACTTGGTATAATCAAGGTCTTGTGAATGAATGTCATCGAGGAACTTTGAAGATTTTGCTTAGACTGTGAAGTATCTTTTTCTTGGAATAGCATAAAAATACCCGTGAGAAGTGCTGATTACATCTCAACCTTTAAACTCTCTGGCTAACTTACCAACCTCGTATTCTGTAGGCTATTGTCGTGATCACTTGGTGAAGTAAACCCGATATATCAAACTTGAAACTGAAGTAAAATCCCCCAAATTTGTTACTTAATCTTGCACTATTGTTGATTGAAGAACGGTGCAGAAGAAAATCTCTAAGTACCTTATACTCCATCAAAAGTATAAGAAGTACAACACCTCTTGAAATTATCCACATCGACATCTGCGTGTGACACTGAGTACTACAACGTAACTCCTTTAAGTGATAGTTGTCCAGGTCTTCATCCAACCACCCCTTACTTCTGGTAACTAGATAATTCAAGTCTTAATCGTAAGCTGTATACGTTCAAGCAAGTCATCAATCGATAGAAAATAGAAGAAAGTCTCGATGATGAAATAAGTAGACGCCTTCGTGAAATCTAACTTCAAGCTCAAATAAGGGATACCAAATCAACTTCGTGATCACATGTCATCGTAATCCAAATCTCTAGCCATTTTGTCATTTAAGTGAATCTTTTCAGGATCGTTTTAGGATTAAGTGTTGTTGTTTGTGTGGTGTGTTGTTATGGTTGATAGTGTCTTATGAGTCTCGATTCTTGATTGTGGTGTTTGTTTGTTGTACTTGTTTTGATTATAAAATTCCCAAATTCGGTCATAGACCCAAAGTCGGTCAAAACAAGGGTTTTCATTGAACAAAACGCAGTCTTCTTTATACAAAACGCAGTCAATTCTTGAGACAAAATGCAACCAAGAAATGAAATGGATAGAGTCTCCCCTAGGCAAAACGCAATAAGGGTCTTCAATTAGTCAAAACGCAATGGTCAAAACGCAATGGTCAAAACGCAATGGTCAAAACGCAATGGTCAAAACGCAATGGTCAAAACGCAATGGTCAAAACGCAATGGTCAAAACGCAATCAAGAACACCCCTTCAGTTAGTCAAAACGCAGCCAAGAAAAAATCATCAAACATTCTTGAAAGCTACGAAATGATGTTAAAACCACCTAGTAATGATGCAAGGGATAGATCTAAGCCCGAAAGTACAAATCTTTAACACTTTTAACCACAAACAAAGATCAAATCTTGATTTTTCTTGCTATTTTTTCGAAAAAAAAATAACAAACCAAGCCACGAATTTGGGCTTATTTAACCACAATAATCAGTAGATTAACAACACGGATTCTCCCTATGCTCTGGTGCCAATTGTTATCACGATTCACCCTTAGAACAACGGATCCGGAGGCTTGGTAAAATGGAAAAAAAAAGTATCCATATTATTAGAGAGAAAAAGATATTATATGGGAAGATGTGTGTGTTGAGAGAAAACACACACACTACACACTTTTACAAATGTGAACTTCACCCCTCCATGGAAGTATGGAGGGGGTATTTATAGTCTTAGTGACACACAACTATCGTAGCTTGTCATTATTAGTCCCTATGTGTCACGCTATAAATAAACTAATGTAATTCCGTGTTTGTCACCATATTTTAAGGCTAACAGAGAAGGTGTGCTTCTTGTGTGAGGAGCTTCAAGTCATCATCTTAGCCATCCATTTTGCTTTGGCTCCAAGTTCTATAATCTGAGCCTTTAATCCTTGTTGTCCAATCAGTCGCCATGGGATTGCCAAGGTGGATTTGGCACCTTGTGGAGTGGGGTTGAGTTGAGAGTGATGGGTTTGTCTATGGGAGCAGGGGTCGAGGTGAGAGTGATGGGTGAATAGTAGTTTGGGCGGGAAAAGGGTGTTCTATTTTGTTTGTTACGGGTTAACGGGGTTAAGGGAATTGTTAGGTTTAGGATTAATGGTGTTAGTCCTTAAGGACTAACTGTATAATGGATAGGAACTAGCAGTGTTAGTCCTTAAGGACTAACGGTGTAAAAGGTTTAAAGGATGTTATAGTTAAATGTGTTTGGGCTTATATGTTTTGTTTTGGGCCGGTTTAGATTTAGGGCTTTTTTTAACTTGTAAGATAGTGAGCGTGATCGTCTCATTGTTGTGGATTGTGAGACACGTTCCGTTCCCTTGTTTGTGATGTTGAGCGTGACCGTCTCAATATGGTTTAGTGTGGTTGCATGTTAGCTTGTATGATAGTTCATTTAATATCCTGCTATGCTATGTTTTATTTATCAGAGTAATTAGTTTTAAAGGATTGTTATGTGTGTCTTAAACCTATGACTCTCACCAACCGTTGTGTTGACGTTTTTAAGCATCATTTTCAGGTGAGCATAATGGTGCTAAGTTAGAGCGAAGTGGCTAGAAGAGATCGTAGAATGCTTGGAGTTTATTTATGTTTTTTGTTTGAATAAATGCGTTAGCATGAATTATTTGGATTATGTTCTGCATGTCATTTATTGACGAGACCTCTTTCTCATTAATAAAGACACCATTAGGTTTTGGGTATTGTTATGACATTTTGTGTCTTTGCTTTACTTTAGTTTTCATTTTAGTATTCTCTATATAGACACCATGTGTTGTGATGATATCCATTCTTGTTTACGCCTCGCGTTTCCGCCTTGGCGGGGTGTGACATATGTTAAATCAAAAGATCTAGATCTTTGGCATGTTATTACCAACGGTGATTTTCAACCTATTGTACAAAATTCGGAAACCAAATTAGATGAGGTTATCCCTTTTGATAAACAAACCGATGATCTTAAAAAGAGAGTTGCGATTTATATCGAAGCTAAAATGGTTATTTATAATGCTTTGCCTAGAAAAGAATATGAAAGAATTTTCATGTGTAATACGGCAATAGAAATTTGGAAAACATTGTTAATCACCTACCAAGGTAATAGTCAAGTCAAAGATAATAAGATCGACCTTTTGGTTCAACAATATGAACAATTCGTCATTTTCGAAGACGAATCTATAGATAGTGCTTTTGTTTGATTTAATACTATTATTACTAGTCTAAAAGCTCTTGATGAAGGTTATTCTAGCAAGAATTATGTTAGGAACTTTCTTAGGGCTCTACATCCTAAATGGAGAGCAAAGGTCACGGCGATTGAAGAGTCGAAAGACTTAATATCACTATCTCTTGATGAACTTATCGGGAACCTCAAAGTTCACGAAATGATCATAAAGAAAGATTATAAAATAGTCAAAGAAAAAGTTGAAAGGAAATCTCTTGCTTTAAAGGCTAAGAAAGAATCTAGTGATGAAGAGTGTTCGACTTCCGGAAGTGAAGACGAAGAGTATGCCATGGCGGTAAGAGACTTCAAGAAGCTCTTTAAGAGAAGAGGTAAATTCATGAGACAACCTCAGAACTACAAAAAGACATTACAAAGAAGCCGTGATGACAAGAAAGGTAAAAGTGATAGAAAATGCTTTAGATGCGGCGACCAGAATCATCTTATTAGAGAATGTCCAAACCCACCGAAAGACAAGAACCAAAGAGCTTTTGTCGGAGGTTCTTAGAGTGATAGCGGTGAAGAAGATGATGAGAAGGTCAAAAACGAAACATGTCTCGTAGCTCAAGCATCGAGTGAGATATGCCTCGGAGTCTACTTGGAACCCGATGAGTGGATAAAGGATAGCGGATGCTCCAAACACATGACGGGTAACCGAAAGCACTTCTCAAGCTGCAAGGCATACAATGGAGGCAATGTCATTTTTGGTAGCAATCTTCGTGGTAACATCATTGGCAAATGTACGATTTCGAATGACTCTCTCAAAATAGATAATATAGAACATGTAGATAACTTAAGATTTAACTTGTTAAGTATAGGACAAATATATGATAATAAGTGTAGAGTAACTTTCTCTGAACATGATAGTGAAATCACTAAGGATGGTAAGGTCATAGGTAGAGGTATTAGGAAGAAAGGCTTATATGTGATGAAATTAGGAAATAAGTCTAAAGACCAAATTTGTCTAGCAACGATTGATGAAAATTCCACGTTGTGGCATAGGAGATTAGGTCACGCAAATATGCGTCTTATTCAATCGTTAGCATTTAAGGAATTAGTTAAAAACTTACCTAAGCTTAAGTTTGATCAACACTTCTGTGGAAAATGACATTGTGGATGAAACTTTAGATATTGACAAAATAGTCAATATTAAGGAATCTAGGAACCATCCATTAGAAAATGTCATAGGAAACCTTAACTAAAGAACCCTTAGATCACAAGCCCAAAACCAAAGTAACTTCTTTTGTTTTATATCAACTATAGAACCTAAGAATGTGAATGAAGCCTTAACGGATGATAGTTGGATAGTCGCCATGCAAGAAGAATTAAATCAATTCATTGCTAACGACATTTGGGAGTTAGTTCTACAACCTAGGAATATGACAATCATAGGAACTAAGTGGATGTTTAGAAATAAGTTAGATGAGAATGGTATTGTTTCTCGAAATAAGGCTAGGTTAGTGGCTCAAGGCTATAATCAATAAGAGGGCATCGATTATGATGAAACTTATGCCCCAGTTGCTAGACTTGATTCAATTAGGATACTATTAGCTTATGCTTATGCTTTATATTTTAAGCTATTCTAGATGGACGTAAAAAGTGCATTCCTGAACGGTTTAACCTCCAGGATTCAATGATTTTGAAAAACCGGATCATGTTTATAAATTAAAGAAAGCTTTATATGGTCTTAAACAAGCACCCAAAGCTTGGTATGATAGATAAAAAGCTTTTCTTATTAAACATGAATATAAAATGGGAATAGTGGATAACACTCTTTTTACTAAGAAGAAAATTTCAAACCTCATCATCGTTCAAATATATGTCAACGATATTATATTCGGCTTGACTTGTCAAGACATGTGTGATGAATTTGCTAAAATCATGCATGACGAGTTCGAGATGAGCATGATGGGTGAACTTAACTTCTTCAGTGGATTACAAATAAAACAAATGGAAGATGGTATTTTCTTTAATCAATCTAAATACATTAAATAAATGCTTAAGAAATTTGGCTTAAAAGAATCTAAACCAATGAAAACCCTCATGTCCTCCGATACCAAACTCACGAAAGACGAAGATTGTGAGTCGGTAGATAGTACCAAGTATCGAGGCATGATAGGTAGTTTATTATACCTAATTATACCTAACGTCAAGTAGGCCCGATACATGTTTAAGTGTCTTTCCTTGCCCGCTTCCAAAAGGCTCCTAAAACCTCTCACGTTGAAGCGGTTAAGCGTATCTTCTGATACATTAAAGGCAGTACGCATATAAGATTATGGTATCCTAAGAGGACCAGACATAGAAGACAGTAGTTATATGTTCGACACAATTTATGCGGAGATTATATGGAAACCAAAGATGAGACACCCCGCAAATCCGATCAATAATATTAGCCGTTTCCAGATTGATAATTTGAATTTTTTAAACGTTTCGTTTAACTTTAACGCGTAACCAGGGAAGATGTCCCGTAATATGAGAGATCATCTCCGGTAGTGAACCAATTGTAATTTCATCGAGACTTCTCATTAGTACGTGTTTTTAACGCTTTTAATTAATATTTAAAATTTCATAATTTTTCGTGAAGTCGTTAGTCATTTTCGTTGTTTACGTAATCGTTTAAGTAACTTAATGCATGTATGCATGGAAAGCTATGGAAATCAATTCATATGCATGCACTATCATTCCTAGAATGTTGGAAACCAATTGGTCCCCCCCTTTGGTCTTGCTCTTTCAACCGAATAACACACACACTCTAGCATGGGATCCCCAATTTTGAAATTTGAAATGGGAGACAAACCTTCCTACAAAATGGTTCTTGTACAAGTCCTTCTTAGCCTCATATTCGCGGATCATTTCGGTCCTCCTTTTCCCCTTGTACTCGGCCGAACGAAGCCATGCACCAAGTCTAGGTGCATCCCATCTCTTGCCAACATATAAACAACTAGTCACATTTACTTCTCATTCATTCATAGCAAATTCTCTCACTAGAAAAACACACATACTTTTCCTTTCTTTTCTTTTGTTCGATACACACAAACACACAAAAAATAACACCCAAAAGCCATTTCTTTTTAATCTTTTATCAAGACCATTTGAAGATATATTGGTTCGAGGTTTGATTGGTTATTTCATCCGGTGTAAGTTTTAATAACAACAGTTTGGGTTGTTCTTAGTTTCTATCATCGTATCGTCGCGTTTTCCTTGTAAGTCATCCTCTTCTTTATTCATAAATAAGTGTAAACATTTACATTGTATGATCCATTTCGAACAAAGTGTAAAAAGCCGATCGTTGTGAAAATCATTAACCTATTTTCTAAAATCACAAGTCCAAAGTTTTAATCTTTTTATTATACATGGAGAAAGACTCTAAAAAGATAAGTAGTTGTACTTTTGCGTTTAAAAGTTCGTTGTGACTATTTTGATATATATATTGTTATTACTAACGGTATATCATTTATTTGAGATTTATCGTATAGTGAGTTTAAATATTGTTGGCGAAGGGATTAAGTTAGATGTTGGATTTTGCGGAAGTGTAAATTGAAAGTCGAAGAGGTTTAGGTTTAGAATGGATTTGTTGCAATATTTGCGGTGTTGTCGAAAATCGATCGGATATTCTTTCGAGTCAATAAAAGATGTACTTTTATAAAACTGATACTTTCACGAGTCGAGACGAATATAAATGGAAAATTAATATTTTTAGAAAGGTCATGCTGAAATTTTATAAACTTTATAAATGCGTCGAAAAATAATACTTTTATTATTCAAACTAATTGATAAAATGAAAAATGTCGTTAATGTCGAGTTTTAGGTCAACATTTATGGTTCCCTAGAGTCAGACTTTAGTGGGTCGGTCCACTAAAAGGACGAAAATACACCTAAAAGACACATACATTAAAAAGATGAAATACATTAAAAGACAAAATGCACTAAAAAGACATAAACACTAGAAAGACGAAACACACTAAAAGTTGAAATACCTAAAAGATGAATACACTAAAAACGAAATATATTTTCGAAGATGTTTCAAAGTGTCGAGACTTGTCAAAACTTATAACTTTCGAAAGTACGTTTTGAAAAGGATACGCCGTGTCTACTCATGCTCGGATGATCAGCTCTTTCGTTAAGCGTTATTCGTTGTACATCATTCTTAAACGACAACTATATGCTAGGTTGTCACTAGGACCGTAAGATTCGTCTTCACTTGATTGATTTCTTTTGATCCATAACTCGCATAATGTGAGTTCATAGCCCCATTTTTAATTGTTTTGAATAACTGTTTTATAACTTGGGGTGAGAAACATTGCTTTATTTTTAAACTGGACACAAGTACTATACATGAGATTTCCCTGTTTACGTGTTGCCTAAGTAGCGTTAGACCACTATTGCCCGAATCATCATGAACCATTAATTACTGTAACCGTCCTTTGGTTAAGTAAGCGCGGGTGAATAAATAGATCTATTGGGACTAATTATCCCTATCCGGGTAAGAAGCACTTACTAGTTCGAGTTTGCCAAGAACTAACGGATATATGTTATGTCGAAACTAGTTAGGTGGTCATTGGTCGAACACCTGTAAGGGCAAGCAATTATTTGGCATGTTATATCTACATCCCTATTAGCTTCGGTGTCATGAGCTTAGCGCACCATAAATACCTTTTTATGTGAAGCTGTATATGTTATAACTATCGCATACATTTTGATATACTTGTGGTCCACACTAATTACGTTTGAACTAAACCTATGAATTTACCAACTTTATGTTGACGTTTTAAGCATGTTTTTCAGGTGCTTAGCTTTGGACTTCTCTGATGTGCTATGTGGAGTCTACGTGCAATATGATATCATCTTTCAAGACTTTATTATCATTCATACTCGTTGTCTTTTGAAAACTTAATTATGCTTCCGCAACGTTTTAAATTTCATTTCAAATCTTGTAAGACTTATCTATTTTTTATTAAATACAACGAGTTATAATTTTCAAAACGTTCATTAGTGGTCGTTCTTTGTACTTTATGTGATGTATATTATGACGTCACGCCCCCGGACACGTATTCCGTCCAGGCCCCGTTTGGGGGTGTGACAGATTGGTATTCAGAGCTAAGGTTATAGAGAACCAGGTAGTATATACTAGGTCTGGTCTATAACCAGTATGTGATCCTTACGTGCGTTTATGTGTGCCTTATACGTGCTTTTGCTATGGCGTATACGTGAGTACCATTTTGCCTTGAGAATGCTATGTTATGGGTTTACCTCTGCCCTGCGTTTATCGTTCCTTGCCTTTATGTTACTTTGCGTTTTTTTTGTCCTTGAGCTCTACTTTGCTATGAGCTTACGTTTATCCCGAGTTTATCTTTTCTCTGCGTTTACGTTTGCCTTACGTATATTGCCCCACTTGTTTATATGGAAGTTGTCTAGATATATTTAACCTTTCTAAGACATTGTGAGTGACACAATAGTCTCGTTTACTTCTAAAACATCGTGAATAATACGATGATCTTTATAACTTTTCTTGACCTTACATTGTATCGTTTTACATAACTTTGAAACCCGTTACAGTCTGCCAACCCCACTGATTATCCTACTATTCGACTCTGAAGACGACTTTGAACACCCGCCCCATACTGTTGAAACACCTACGTCATCTCGTCACATCTCAACTCTTTTTACTTCTCGTAACTTCTAGAAACATGCCGATTAACTCGCATACAACTTTAACCCATCACCTCATAACACTCCATTTCGTTTTGGAAACACGACTTTTGAAATTCGTCTTATTTTATTTCGTTTAATCCGTTCGATATTAAAGAAAATACCGACAACGAGACAAGGAATAAGTTCCACGAGGATCGAGTGTATTATAACCTAACGAATTGGTAATGTTATTAAAGCTATTGCTGTTTATGAGGAAAGAATCCACTTGGCTCGCAACTAAATGGATTAGGTCGTACGTTAGGAAACCAAAGTGGTAAGGAATGCCAACAACGAAATAAACGACAAAAGGTCGTGAGAGGTTACATCGCTAGACCAAAATAACAAAAATTGATATGTAGTAAAGTTACCCTTCTACAACAAGCATAAGTTGCACCACACTAGGCCATGCACTGTGGAGTGCAATAACTACAAGAGAGTTGACCATATGAGTAGAGATTGTAGGAAACCCGTTTTAATAACAACTTAGAGGTCGCAGTGGCAAATTAGAAACCTGAAATACCTATTATGAGTGTGGAAAATCGGGACATTACAAGAGTGATTGTCCAAATCTGAACCGTGCGAACCGTAGTTGAAAAGTAAAAGCTCGCGAGAACTCCAAGGTCGTCAGAGATAATGTTGATACTTAAAGAGAGATTTCCTATCGTACCTAGTAGAACCTAAGTAGACTTGAACCGTAACCATGATAGTATTGCACTAGTACTTCCTTGTGAATTTCGTGTATTGTGTGGATGTTTTTAAACCATCTGTTCATTTTGTGTCAAGTCCATGGCGATTGTTAGTTCCACTTCAATTCTCAAATAAATTTATGTAAGATACTCCTCCAATAATAGTTATCGTCTTACAACCTATTTTCACTATTATTTTATAAACCGCTTTACTGTTATAGACTAATGGACGTTATCCTGTGAACTATTTTAGTGTCGTTATAAAACTAATTGTATGTTATCCTATGAACTATTTTAGTGTCGTCTTATAAACATAGTAGTTGTCGCGTTATAAACTATTTTACCGCCAGCTTACAAACCGTTTAGCTGATAGCTTCCTGTTATATTTAACACTTTATAAACCATTTTACTATCATTTATAAACCATTCTAGTCATCACCTCATAAACTATTTTATAGACATTTTATAAACTACTTTACCATCAGTCTGAACGAACCATTTTGCTGACAGCGTATTAACCATTTTACTACCATTCTATAAAAAGCAATTTGTTACCATTCCTATAAACTGTTACTTCGTCCACCCTATAACTATTTCGCATCATT
This sequence comes from Tanacetum coccineum, assembly GCA_026074375.1. NCBI lineage: Eukaryota > Viridiplantae > Streptophyta > Magnoliopsida > Asterales > Asteraceae > Tanacetum > Tanacetum coccineum. Next base: position 14,279 of record BQNB010091228.1, read on the forward strand.
AATATAAGACGTTCCACTAGCGCCTTCCAAATCATTTGTTGCTATTATCTTATAACCATTCCGCTAGTATTTTATATACAACCATTTTCCTGTCACCTAATAAACCATTTTGTGGGAATCTTATAAACTACTTCATTAACATAAACTGTTTCACCGTTGTTTTATAAATTGTTCTAGCGCCATCTCATAACTACTTTCACAATCACTTTTCAAACTAACTTGTCTTTATCTTTAACCCATTTTGTCGTCGTTCATAAACTCTTTTGCCACTATTTTATAAACTATTTCGCTAACACCTTTTAAACTATTTTGATATCATTCTATAAACCGTTTTGTCAATCTCCTATAATTATCCTACTATTACCTTATAGCTTATCTGGCTATAATTTAATAAACTAATTTGTTTCCATCTTATAACCTATTTTGTAGTTATTTATAAACTTTTTGCTACCCTATTATAAACTACAATTGGCAGTCATTTACAAACCTATTTACATTGTACACCTCATGAAAATATTCGTTGTCGTTTTAAAAACTATTTCGCTGTCAAATTATAAACTATGTCGTCGTCATCTTATGAACTACTTCGTGTTTTCTACAAACTATTACGTTGTCACTTTATAAATTTTTGGGTTGTCAACTCGTAAACTATTTGATACCATATTATGAACCCCCTTACTGTACCGTATAAACCATCAAGTGACTTTCTCGTAAACTATTTTGATATCACCTCTTGAGCTATTTTACGTTACTTTACAAAATGTTCTGTGTCGCTATATACACTATATTGTCTTTGTTTTTACGAACTGTTTCGCTATCTTATAAACCATATTATATATACCATGTAACTTTGAGAAGCATAACACTAGTTTTGATTAAATGAACATTGCATCGTTAGTCCTTAATTACACATAGCCTGATCACCTATGTATAATTCAGGAAGGACCATGCTATGCTGGGAGTAGTCACCATAAAATTTTGTCAATTTACCCTTACTTTCCATTTTTATTTTCTTTCTTTTCTCTACATTGTCAATGGGATTATATCGAACTCTGCTTAATAAATCAGTTTTAACGTGCTAATCGTGAGTCGTGTCGGTCATGTGTATTCGTATTCATATTCGTGTCATAACTAAGCAAATTTTTCTCAAACCTTAGCATATAGAAACACCATACCCTTAGCCGAGAGACCGAATCCTACACCTCGTAGTTACGATAATTATGGATTGTAAGAACTTAGAATGTAACAGACTTATCACTCTAATTAGATTATAACCAAGAGAACTAGGAGATTTCCTTCAATATACTTACCTTTTTGTGAGTTAGAATCACGTAAATTATGAGATTCATGTACCGACAAAACTTTTGATGGACCTGAAGTTAAAGCAAAGGACGTAATTATTGCAAGTGCATGGAACCTAGTTGATAGAAGCCTCACCTCTGCTGAGTTTGGCTCTTTAAGTGGCATCGTCCCATCTACCATAGACACTAAATACCCTGTTGAGTTAGCTGACAGAAAGAATCTAGACGTTGGTACTATCATTTGAGATTGTATACTGAGTTTTCCGAATCATCTATTCAAGATAGACTTAATACCCATAGAACCTGGTAGTTTTGACGTTATCATTGGTGTGAATTGGTTGACAAGGTACCACGCCATGATCATTTGTGATAAAAAGATTGTTCGTATACCTTTAGATGATGAAACTTTAACGATTCGAAGCAATAGGAGTGATGGATATGCATCGATAGTTGCTAGTAAGCAGAGTTGTTTGATTGAATTGATATATTAGAGTGGGATAACTTAAGACTCAAAGGCATGTTATGTGTTAAGAGAAAGAGAGTTGACCATCTTTAGAATAGTATGTCGTATACTCAAAAGGATTTATAAGACCGAGTTCCTCACCCTGGAGAGCTCCGATATTGTCCGTTAAAAAGAAGGATGGATCCTTCAGGATGTACACCGACAGTCGAGAATTGAACATACTAACCGCGAAGAACCGTTACCGTTACCTAGTATAGGTGATCATTTTGATCAACTATGAGGATCTAACGTTTACTCAAAATCAACCTAAGGACTAGTGACCACTATTTAGAGTTTGGAGAATAATATAATTCTATACCGCATTAGTACCCGTTAATGAACAATTCAAGTTCAGGTCATGCCATTTGGTTTGATCAACGCACTAGAGGTATTCATGGATCTCATGAATCGAGTGTGCAAACCGCAACTTAATAAGTTGTGATGTATAAAATTCATCGATGATATCTCGATTTGCTCAAGCAGAAACAAGGAGTACGAGGAACACCTTAGGCTTATCTTGGGATTGCTTAAGAATAAAGAAATTGTAACGCCAATACTCAAGTTGCAATTCCTTGCTTCCTGAAAGTGAAAATTTTCCTTGAGCCACGTGTTGATAGTCAAGACATTCACGTTGATTCCTCCAAGATTGAGTCAATCAAGGATTAGGCAACATCTACGACTCCAACGAAGATACAAAAATTCTTAGGTCTTTCCGGTTATTACCAACGATTTATCAAAGGTTTCTCTAAGGATGAGAGAATCCTCTAAACCAAAGTTAAACTCAGAAAAATGTGAATACAAATAGGAATAGAAAAGGAAGAATGAAGCCTTTCAACTGTTAATGTAGCACTTTATAGTGGCACAGATTTTTAGCATTACCTGATGGAAAGAAAAGCTTTCGTGGTTTAAAATAACGCCTCACATAATGGATAGTAATGTACTGATAATGAAGCAAAAAGAGATGGTGATAGTTTACGACTCCCAACAACTGAAAGTTGATTAGAAGAACTACTCGACACACGACCTAGAATTTAGGAAAATAGTGTTAGTTTCAAGATTTAGAACACTGCCGGATGGCAAATAAAGCATACCCTGTTTTACAAACATAAAAGATATTACAACATGACATTCCTGAGATCAAAAGTAAAATGAAGCATGAGACCATGTAGATTGTTAAGATTGCTCAGTGTTTTTTATTGTAAGATTCGATATCACCCTAGAAAAGCAAGCGTTGCGGTAGACGCTCTAAGCAGAAATGAACGAGCTAAGCCTCTCAGGGTGAGAGCCTTAGCGATGACCATTAATTCAAACCTACCACCACAAATTCATTAGGCACGAGTAGAAGCTCTCAAGAAAGAGAACATTAAAGATGAAAACCCCACCGTCAACACGTAACAAAATCTGAATAAACTGACAAAAAGTCAAATAGTCAAAGGACTATAAATGAAATATTCAGAAAACAAAAAGGGCAAAGATTACATTCTACCCCCCTTAAAAGAATTTCATCCTCGAAAATTAACTACTAACATCACTAAACAAATGCGAGTACTTCAATTTCATCTGATCTTCACGTTTCCACGTGAATTCAGGGCCACGTTTCGAATTTCACCGAACCTTGACGATGGCAATCCTACTATGCTTCAACTTCTTAAACTCTCTTTCCAAAATTTTCACAGGCTCTTCCACAAAATTCAACTTAGCATCAACTCGAATCTCATCCAAAGGCACTTGTAGTGTTGGATCAGCCAAACACTTCTTAAGGTTCGACACATGGAACGTGTCATGAACACCATTCAATTCCTCAGGCAAATCTAACCTGTAGGCTACAGGGCCTACTTTCTCAATAATCTCAAATGGTCCAACAAATCTAGGTGCTAATTTCCCTTTCTTCCCAAAGCGTACCACACCTTTCGAAGGCGACAATTTGAGCAAGACATAGTCACCTACACTAAACTCTAGAGGCTTCCTCCTCTTATCAGCATAACTTTTCTGGCGATCACGCGCAGCCTTAAGTATATCCTTAATCTGCGAGATCTTCTCAGTAGTCTCTTGCACTAACTCAGGTCCTATCAAATGACCTTCTCCAACATCAGCCCACATAATTGGCGAATGACACTTTCTACCATACAATATCTCAAACGGAGCACATCTCAAACTAGAATGATAACTATTGTTATACGAAAACTCAACCAACGAAAGATGAACATCCCAACTTCCTCCGAAGTCTAGGACGCACGCTCTAAGCATGTCTTCCAAAGTCTGAATAGTACGCTCACTCTGACCATCGGTGTCACACCCTGAGATTTTCAGGTCAATATTTTAAACTTTTTGTACAATTATTTTTTGACTTTTATACGTTACGTTTGAATCTGGCGGTTTACCAAGAAGTAAACCCGCGTAAATCTAAAAAACGTCATCGAACGCGTTCCGGCATCGGATATTCATTAGTTTAGATATTATATGAGTTATTTTATCTTTCCTAAGTGTTTTGTAGTTTACGATCACTCCCAATATTTATTTTTACGCTTTACTAATTAAATTGCGTTTTTCGCGTTTTTGACCTAACGGAACCTCGGAAACTCAAAATCTTTTCGTGTAAACTTTAGTTATCGTCCATCTCATATTCTTAAATGAAATTTTTTGTTCATATCCCTCCCCCTCTATATATTAGACGCCCAAACCCAAGCCAAATGCACCATAAGTCTTGAAATTAAACAAATGACATCTTTTCTTGAACTTACCACACATGTGTGTGAAAGTGATACATGAGTATGTCTCATTCATGCACAAATATCACCATTTTACTTATGCATGTGATGTTTGATCACATGTACACCATTTTGACTTCAATTGACCAACTGACTTCCCATTTCTAAGATTTTTCACATTTTATGATTTCATGAATCTTAACAACCTAACTACAATTATTTTGTGTTGAAAAAAGCAATGTTTTTCATTACCACATTGGTAACTTTTAGGATCAGTAGAAGACAAAAAGCACAATAAGCGTCTAAAAGTATAATCATCATCCCCGATTTTCACTTTTTCCCATGCTAAGCTGTAAAAAAAACAAGATCACCGCTATTTACACTTCAAGACACTAACCACTACTCAAAAAAATTTAATTTGTGTACTTACATTCCTCCCGCAAATCTACTTTAGGATCTCAGAAATTAACTTAAGTTCATATACCCGAAGGCTCTAAGACTTTTGTTCGATCTTATTAAATTCAGAAAATAAAGGCATGGGTAAAGAACGCAATAATAGCTCCTAGCCCTTCTGCAAAGATCAAATCAATCAAGAAAAAAGTCCACATCGAGGCGACCAAAATTTGCTTTTTATTAGGCTACTAAAACAAGGCACTTCATGTCATATACCCAGAGGCTCTTTTAAAACAAGAATGGTGACCAATCTCATTTGACCATATACCCAATGCTCTTTAAGGCACAAAACAAGACAAAAATTAAGCGAACTTTATTTATTCCCAGTCTTAGTAGGCTACAACATCGGCCACCTCCGACACGATGTAGCAAACATATTTCGACTTCAGGATTATATAAGTAAACACCGGTGCTTTATTCGAAGCCACAACGATAGCGAAGTCGACAAGAAGGATATTCTACTTATTATGAACACCGACTCTACCTTATATGAAAAACTCCAACATCGGCCACCCTCCGACACGATGAAGTAATCTGGCAGAGATACTTATTTATTATATATTTGTATATTTTAAGCCAAATTAAGTATACCCTGATGTGGTACTCATCCTAAACACTAAAGGAACTAAGAAAAACTACTATAACTAATTAATAACCAAAAAACCTATACACACTTATTTAATTAAAACATTCCATATAAAAGAAAAACAAGCTAATGGGAGAAAAACCACACTTAAAACTATGAGCTTGAAAGAAAACCAATTATTCTACGTTTAAAGTCATGACTTATAAATAACCCTATCATTTCTGTTCTGTCACATAGAAATTTTGCAAATGCTTAGCCAATATAAGAATCCAACTTGGGGCATATTTAAAATCTACTTGAGATTAGCACAAGCTTTCATTTACTAATGATTCAAGTCTAGCATGTCATGAGACTAGCATAAACTATCTTCATTAATTGTTAAGGGAAAAAGCTAGAACTCAACACGTTCAATCGGGTCAAAAATTACTTCTTATTCTTACCAACGGAAAACATACATTTTTGTCTTTAACACATTTTATTTTATTTTATTTTTTTTTTTTATTTTTTTTTTTTATATGAAATAACACTGAAAAATTTAAAATTTTTGCTATTTTTGTGGGAAAACGGGTACGTGAGAACAAAACAATAAGCAAGCACATTAAATCGATAGATTCCCTCCCCAAACTAAAATGAAACATTGTCCTCAATGTTTAAAGTCGGGATCCTACGAAAATCTAAGCCGTTTATTAAGTAGACAAAGATAATTCGTTAATCGATAATAATGAAAGGATATTGATCTCCCCAAACTAATTTCACACAAAGGATGAGAAACTCGAGTGCTTCGGAATTAGGCATCGAACACGAGAGGATTCTTGAAATGTTGGGTTAATCCTGCCAAATCACAACACAGACAACAAACAACGAGAAACGAAGAGGATGGGCCCCTCAATCACAACACATTAGAGGTTAGAAAATAGAAAGAAAAGGATAAGCATGGGGTAAGCAATGGGGTTGAACTCCTCCACGATGCGGCTTGTTTTTGATTTTTAACCGGTCGCTAAGCTGACTCGATCCTGACTTTCAGTTGTCCTTGGGAGAGAATATTAGAACAAGAAATGATTTTGAAAATGCCACCGGCTCTTAGAAATGTGACTATGCCAGGGTCAAAAATGGTGTCTTCATTCTCGAAGGAGACAATTGAGGAAATGAAGGGTAAATCTGAAACAAGGGTGGGTAAAATACTGGTCATAAAATCATGAGATTTAGAAACACCCTTAAACTCTTTGATTATCAAAATTCCCGCTTTGGGTTCAAAACATTTCTCAATATCCGGAGGTTCTGGTGGAGGTCGAGGAATTGACGGATTATCAAAATAAAATGACTCATACTCGGGAAGAGAGTAATTAGCATGAGTAGTGGTATTGCCACTTCTCGTCTCTTCCGAATGATCCTAAAAGGGCTCGAAATTCGGTAAAGAAATTATCCAAATGAGAAAAAGATAGTAAAAATTCGGTAGTCCTCAAAGGGGGGAACGCATCACTATCCACGACGGGGATAGGAAATGGAGAAGGAGACTCGAGCACACGATCCGGAGTAGAGTTATCTTTCAAAGATTTGATATTAGAAATAAGACGATGGACGTTTAATAATTTCTCACGAAGAATAACGTCTTGGACTTGAAAAATATCTTCTAAGTCAAACTTTTTCTCTTCTTGTTCGACTTCTTCTAAGCTAATGTACTCGATGTCCTCAAAATCATCGTCATCACTCGAAGTATCATCATTTGGATCAAAATCGGCTTCAACAATTCCCGGTGGAATTGGAGCAATATGAGCAAGTTCACCGGCGAACTCCTCGAGAATAGGGTCGATCTTAGAAGAATAAACAATCGAAGTATCACGGTTAATCAAAGATTCCACAAAATCGGACTCAACATTAATACGACCAATATCACAAATAGGCACATCACACGAATCGTCGGAAATACCCTCGAACTCACTTGGGATTGGGACAAGGTTCTCAACACTAGACTTTATTACTTCGTCCGATTCCGTTGCCGGAATAGTGTCGAGATGCTCATCCCCCATATTTAGAGAATTATCGGGCTCCTCGATCGGTAAGTCGGTTGTGATTGCTAAAGGAATATAATCATCCTCGTCATCACAAGTAACAGAAAGCATGTAACGACAGGCAGCAGCATACTTTTCATCTTCGTAAGCTTTCTCCTTTTTTCGAACTTCGCTTCCCCATACATTAAAATCTTGCTTAAGCTTATGAATTGTAATCTCACAATCTCTCTCATATTCTTCATCAATCTCCTCGCCTCGAAATCTTCTAATTCCCAAATCATTCGTGATTTCTTTAATTTTGCGATCAACCAATTGCTGCTCATGCCTCATTTCCTCGATACTCATATTCTCTTTAACCGTTTGTTCTTCCGCGATTTGCTTTTTTAATTCCGTTAACATTCTTTGATCTCGTTTTAATTCTTCAAACTCTTTAAGAATTTTATTAAGAGCTTCTTGACGATAGACGGAGTCCTGCGGAGGTTGTGGGTGGTTAAAACCGGAATAATCATAACTCGGATTAGGTTCATAGCAAGTTTCATTGATCGGTTGACATTGATAATCAAAATGAGGACCTCCGCAATAAGCACAACAAAGATATTGCTGAGAAAAACTCGGTGAATTTTGTAGATAAATTACTTATCACTATAAAGTTTTGATTGTACACGGTCCTGTTCATTGACAATCGGGAACTGTGGAGGAAATTCATAACTTAATGAGCATTATTTACACACAACTCACACAAAGTAAGTCTCAAACTGGGTTGTGGAGAAAAAAAAAACATAAGAAAAATTTGGAGAATTATAGAAAGAATTCGGGTTTGGAACATAAGCGAATGAATTTTTAGCTTCATAATTGCATGTCGGGTGAACAATTGGCAAAATCTGTGGGGGCTCATTAATGGTTTGATTGCATTGTTCTGGATTAGAGATAATCGGAACTTTTGGTGGACAATTATAACCGTAATGAGCACCTTTGCCACAAGATTTACAAATGCATTGTCGACAAAAAATTCCATCTAATGAATCACCGCACTCATAACAACAATTATGGTCAATCTGTGGAGGTTCTTGCGAAGATTTTTCACCGGGGTCTTGATTGACAACGCATGGCTCTCGAAGAGCATTAACAACGTTGGTATTGTCATCGGATGATTCGGAAGTATTTTGAAAGTCTTTGAAAATTCCATTTTCAACACAATACGCAAGCAAATCTTCATCGAATTTCTTTCGTAAAAATGCACATCCACGACAACTCGGACCATCAACCGGGGTTCCACATCTTGCACAACACGGAGAAGAGTCGGATTCAGAAACAAGGATTTTATCATTAAGATTCCCTATCGAACAACAATCTTTAGTGTACAAACTTCCACAAGTCGAACACTCTTTGATAGCGTAAAGGGATTTTGAACGATGAGACGCCATAAGAATTAAACAACATAGAGGATTAAGAAGAAAAGAATTAAACGAATAAGAGGAAAAAGAAGAATATTTTTAGGTTTTGAAAATAATTCAAAAGGAAATAAAAATATTTTTGGATTTTTTTTTTTTTTTTTTTTTTTTTTTTTTAGCAATGAATTTAAACGGTTATACGAAAGAGACTTAAACCAAATAATCAACTACTTCACGGTAGCTCTTGAAAATTTCTTTTCAAGGTGAGCCGTACGTCGTAGAGACACAAAAGGCAAGTGTTAAATCTTTGATTACGAATTGGGAACAATTGCAAGTTCACCGGAAATTGAAATGATAATATCTCAATGGAAGAAAAAAAATATATTTGTTGGTGTTCTTTTTTTTTTTTTTTAACAACTTGGTAAATTTTATTTTCTAAATTAAAGAAAATTTTTATTATATTTTTTTTTATATTTTTTTTTTATCTTTTTTTTTTTTTTATCTTTTACTTATACTAAAAAGAAAAGGAAAATATATTTTTACTTTTTATATTTTATATTTTTTTTTTTTTTTTTTGGAATTTTTTTTATTTATGACATAAAAATTTAACTTCGAGGGACGAAAGGATCTTCAAAAAGATCACAATCGACAAACACAAAACGAAGGAAATCGCCGCAACAAGTCCCCGGCAGCGGCGCAAAAAACTGATGGTGGCAGGTTTTACACCCGTAAATTATAATATAAAATAATATAATCCCGAGAGTAATTAAGAAAGATACCAAGTTACCCTTGATAAAATTCACTCTCAAAAATATATATAATATAATATAAATACGTATAATAAACCGGGCAAGTATGATCACCCGGGTCGTTATCCCCAACGACTCATGCAATGGAAACCTTGTTTAAGTTTGGATCCTGATTTGAATAAGAAAAGAGATATTTTTTTTTTATTTAATTATACTACTAAAATTTAAGGCACAATTAAACAACTAAATAACAAATTAAACTAATTACGAAAGTAAATAAAATGCGACATTTAAGTAAACAAATGCAATTTAAAACTTAAAAATGTAAACTAGATTCCTAAACCTAAATTAATGACTAAGACAAATTTTAGGAATATTAAGAAATATATTTTTTTTAAAATGCTTTTTGGATTTTATATGAATAAAACACTAATTAAATCTAAATTAAATCTTAAAAAAAAAAAAAAATATAGAATTTAAGTTGGTAAAAATTAAGCAAAATTATTTATAAAGCTAGTTTAAATCCTAAATTACTTAAAAACGATGAGAAAAACTTTTTTTTATCACTAACTTTTTCTATTTAAAGGTTAAAATTAAAAAAAATACAGGTTTGAAAATAAATGTTTAAAACTAAATTTTTGAAATTTTTATTTTTTTAATAATATAAACTTAAAACTAAAACTTATGAAAATACATTTTTTTTAAAAGAGAAATATGCAGAAAATTAATTTTATTAAAAGCCCAATTTTAAACTATTTATTAAAAAATCATTTAACTTAATTAAACTAAAAAACTTAATTATTATTTTATACCAAATCTACTTTTAAAAACTTAACTAAAAAACTTACCAACACATGGGGTAATATTGTCAAAACCGAAAGTCAAGGGTAGGCGGGTGATTTATACATTTCATATAAAAAACTCAAGTTTAAAGATAAAGACAAGGATTAGTCCTGCATCTTGGGACTAAGATACAATGCTATAAAACTAACGAAAGACTAAGAGGTATAATAGAAGGGACTACAATATTAACTAAACAAGGTCTAACGATGTAAAATAATATCTTTTAACAGAAACTATTAAAAATAGCAAGACTGACCCCTGAACCATTTAACAAACTACACCCAGCATCCTTTAACTATTAAAAACAGCTTAATAAACTACTTTTTAAAAGCAACTTTATAAAATAAAATCTCAGCTCTAATTTCAATAAGCTGAGTAAGCTTATGATAGCATTATAAGCTTCTACAAACTCCAAAAATTTATCTAATCACTCAAACAAAAACAATCATCAAAACATTTTATGCATTATTAAGTTAATATCTAAACTGCTTAAACTCTAAAGCTCAGCTTATTTCAATATTAGCCAATCCAAATTCTACTTAATTCTACGTTTTATGCGATTAAAAATTTAGTATAGAAATAAAACAAAATAAGAAGGGAGTTGTCATTATTCTTCACAGCAGAACAGGTGAAGAACAATAAGCTGAAGGGGACTTATGGCTTAATCCACTATAGCCTTAAACACAATCAAACACCTAACTAATCCTATGCGCTGACCTCTGCATTCAAACCCCCTCGAAAAAAGCAGCCATCCATTACTGTTTTTCGAGTCTTGTTCAATTAATCAACAAATAATAACAAACTCAAAATCAAATTTGCAGATTAAATAAACGATAACTTGGAATTTAAGTAAATAGAATTTTATTAATGATAAAAAAATAAACTTGTTTTTTTTTTTACTATTACAACTTGATGAAGCACGAATTACTTTAAAGAAAAAAAATTCCAATCAATAATGATTAATCTAAATATTTAAACAGAAAAAATTAACTAAAAACATATAAAAAGGCTTAACACCTCCTTGGTTGGAATGAGCCGGGTATTTATACCCAAAACCTTGAGCTCTCATACCTTCTAGGTCCTTCTCTTCGCCTCATCATAGCAAAAAATTACTCCTCTAAGTGCTGGAATGAGGGGGTATTTATACCCGAAACTTGAGCTCCCATACTTCTTCTCGATCCTTCTTTTCTTCATCTTGACCCTCCATTCTTTCTCTTTCCTTGATCTATCACATCAACCGTAGGATTAGATTGTGTGACTAATCGCGTCACATCAACCAATCATTTGTACTCAAAGGGCCAGCTGGATTGGGGTGGGTGAATTAACTATGGTAGGTTTACGGTTAATTGATAGTGATAGGGTGGTTAAGGAGTGTGAGAGGGTCATTAACCCTTTGGTTAATTTGTGTGGAGGTGAGGGGATTATTTGAACTAGGGTTCATGTGGATCTTGGTGTTCTTGTGTGTGTGAGTGTGGGTAAATCGAATTTGGGTAAATGAGGGTGAATAGTAAGTGTTTATTGAGTTATAAGGGTAGCCGGGTTGGGGTGGGTTAGGTCGGGTTAGGGTTGGGTTTTAATTGGGTAATCGGGTTGGGGGTAGAGCTGTGATTGGTTAAGAGATGGCACCCGGGTTTATTTGACCCGGGTCTATGACCCGCGCTTTTTAATATCTTTGAGATAATTGCATCTTTGGCCCTTGTTTTTTCTTAAGACAATTTTAAAGTTATAATTAACTTTTATAAATTGCAAATTCAGCCCCTGGAGTTAATAAGCAATAGAGATGGGCTTTGGTTTTGACTGTGGTTTCTTGCAATTGACTGTAGAAGGCTGAGGCATGATTTCTCTGGCTTCGGCTTTGAGATCTTTAGCTTCTTGATCACTCATCCGTTCTCGTGTTCGTTTTTGACTGATTTCTTGTGATATTTGACATATCCATACCTGCACACATAAAACTCAGATACAAGCACATTTTTGCCATTTTTGATCCGTTTTGGGTTTATTTGGGCCTTTTTAAGCATAAATAGATATGTGTAATCTACACTTATCAAAATTCCCCAAACTAAACGATTGTGTGTCCTCACGCAATATCACATGCCTTATAACCAAATACCTC
>BQNB010091229.1:0-2500 GCA_026074375.1 Tanacetum coccineum
ACACTCTAAATGTTCCAAATGCGAACTACAGGTCGTACTATAAATTAGGATATCATTAAAAACACAATCACGAATTTACAAAAGTAGGGAGAAAACAACCTATTCATAGTCGCTTGAAACGTTAAAGGCGCATTAGTAAGGCCAAACGACATGACCAAAAATTCGTAATGCCCATCATATGTCCGAAAAGCTGTCTTGTACACATCCCGTTCATGTACCCTAATTTGATGGTAACCCGCTCGTAAATCCAGTTTAGTAAAAATACGAGCTCCGCCCAACTCATCAAACATCTCGTCGGCCGTAGGGATCAGAAACTTATCCTTTACCGTGACCGAATTAAGAGCGCGATAATCCACGCAGAAACGATAGCTCCCATCCTTCTTCTTGACAAGTAACACCAGAGAAGAAAAAGTGCTATGACTGAAGCGAACAATTCCTTGGCTCAACATCTCATTCACTAACTTTTCCATCTTACCCTTCTGATAATGCGGGTAACGGTATGGACGAACATTCACCGGCTTAGTATTAGGCAACAAATGAATTCGATGATCAACCAATAGGCGAGGTGGTAAACATGTTGGTTCCTGAAAATGGTCGCCAAACCGAGCTAAGAGTTGGTAGATCTCTGGTTGTTCCGAAGACGTAACCACTGTTGAAGTGGTCTGCTCACTTTCGGCCCGCAAAGCATAGCCGTGACATTCATAAATGCCATATACATCCCCCATATCCAACAATGCTTGCATGCGGTGGAGGCTAATTTTCATCATGCGTAGCGCTGCATCACCCCTCAACGTGTAAGTAGTTTCCGAGATAGTGAATTCCATTATTTGTTGCGCGTAGTCATGCGTAACTTTCCCCAACTTTTGTAACCAATGAATACCCAAAACGACGTCGGGTCCTTGCATAGGGAAGACATATAAGTCGACCACGATCTTTAATCCTTGCATATGAAGAGTCATACCTGAGCATACATTCTCACACAACAATGACTCCCCGCTACCAATATATACCTAAAAGGCTTTGGTTGGTTCCAAGGAGAGACACATTCATTCGATGACACTGGGTCGCACAAAATTGTGTGTGCTTCCATTATCAATGAGTACGTGAACCCCGGTAGTACCAATCGTTCCCCATAACTGAAGGGAACACGGGCTGCCATGACCCACCAACGAGTTAAGAATGGAGATATCGCCACTCTTCACCGCCTCATCTTCATTCGCTGTTACTTCCTCACCTGGATCATCGTCATAGTCCGTCATGAGCAATAAAAACTTACCCGGACACTTATGCCCCCGCTTCCACCTATTATCACGATTGAAACACAACCCTTTACTCAGACGATCTTGACGTTCCGCGGGCGAGATCCATTTGATAGCAAGTTATTTCCCAGTAGGGGCAACAGTAGCCTTATGAGGAGTTGGAAGTAGAGGCGTTTTCACACTTGGTGTCGCACGTTGGTATTGGGAACCTCCGCTGGTATTGGCAACCTTGGGTGCAACTGACACCGTACTTTGATCCTTTAATCGTGCCTCAGTGACACGTGCCAATGCAAATGCATCACCAAGGCTCGTTGGTTTTGACACCAACAACTCTCGTTGTAATGACAATTTCAGCCTGGATATATAGAAAGAGATAAGCAAAGCCTCCGAGATATCCGTGACCCTGTTCATGAGTTTTTCAAACTAACCTTGATATTCCGCGACCGTTCTAGTTTGTAAAAACTTAGACAAAGCTCCCTGCTCATCTTCGTACTTTGAAGGACCAAACCGATTCTTAACGCTCTCCTCAAACCTAGGCCAATCGGTAATCAACCCGTTCCGCGTCATCCAATGAAACCATTCCGCAACAGCCCCTTCGAGATTAAACCCCACGATCCTTAAACGCTGATCAGCGGGTGTGTTAAGTAGAGAAAAGTATTCCTTAATGGAAAATAACCAACTTTCAGGATCGACTCCCAAAAATTTAGGAACATCCAGGCGCATAGATCGGGGTAACAGTGAACCCTGATCACCTCTGCCCCCATGTCGAGTTTGGAGCACCCAGTAGCCACCTGCAACTCAGCCCGCAAAGCCTTAATTTGCGCTTGAAAGGCCGCGGCCTGCTGTTGCGCAAGTCTCTCTGCCGCGTCGTGTTGTTCCTTAAGCAACAAACGAATCGTATTCTCATCCATGAGTGCAATGAAAGCACCAATGATACAACCTACTTGTATCGGTAGTAGCACCACTATAGTGGGTGCGGACTCTTTAAGAAAAAAAGAAGAAAAAGAACCGAAGTTTTATGTGAAATCTGATAACTTTTCATTCCTGGACAAATTACTTAAATACTAGTTAGGAGATAATCTCCAACTTTGACTCCAACACAAATCCTATAACGACTCACACTTATCCTAAACAATATTCGACACACACATTATCTAAACATACTCGACACACATAAACAATTAGATAATGATAACCGATAGAAGTCTATCCAACAACGAAGTCTTTATGCCACGCAGGAG
>BQNB010091229.1:7500-26933 GCA_026074375.1 Tanacetum coccineum
GTACAACAGAAAAATGTTATTGAATCAACTAGTGCTGATATGGGTAATAGTAATGTAATTCCATATGAACAATATTTGATGGTCAATGACGTTTCTGTTGTACCAAGTAGTGCATCTTCTGTTCCAAATGATGCATTTGTGTTGCATGACAATGATGCATACATTCCTCCTAACCCTTTGGCCACTGAACTCAATATCTATAAGGAACAAGTGGCTATTTATGAACAACGCGCTAAGTTTGAACTTATAACACCCCCATTTTTGACATATAGCAGCGAAAGCTAATCTGGGGTATTATTTCATAGTACAATAGTCATAATCATAGAAAACGACTCAAAAGAGACGTTTTTAAAAGATAAGTTATCATTCATTATTTCATCAGAGTTTTTACAAATAGAGGTCCCAAAATCTACATGAAAACATAAAGTTTGAATGATAATAGTTTAGCCATCTTCAAGTCCGTGCCACTCCGTGCCATAAGTTGCTCAAATACCTGAGATAAACATGCTAAAAAGGTCAACACAATGGTTGAGTGAAATTCATAGGTTTATGTTAAACAATTTGAATACAAGTTATCATAACAGTGGGTTAAGTTGTTATACACCTATAAGTGTAATAATTGCAATGAGTACAATTATTAAAGAAAACAGTATTATTGCTGATAAGTGTAAAATACACATATCCGTTTATACCTAAAATAACCCAATTAAACCCAAAAAACACTTAAAATGGCAAAAATATACTTGTTTTTGTGTTTTGTGTGTGCAGGTACAGATATATCAAAAATCACAAGAAAAACGTCAAAAACGGGCAAACACGGACACGAGAAACGGAAGAGCACAAGAGAAGCCAAAGATTTAAAGCCAAAGCCAAAAAAAGTCAACTCTCAGTCAACTATGGGTCAACAAAGTCAACTCACTAGAAGACAAAACCTTAAAATATTTCAAATCAACCCTCCAAGTTTCAAAAGTTACAAAATGGTCCCTTAAACCTTAAATGGGCCTTAAACCCTTAAAAAACCCTTAGCCCATTTCCTTTTTTATAAAAGTCCAGGGACCTTTTCTGCCATTTTCCAAAGTCCTTTTACACTGACACTACGTGAACGAAAAATGGATGAACAAATGTGTTATACTTATTCGAGATCGCAATAAAAAGGAAGAAAATCTTAAGAAGGAACTTCATTTTGTAAAGTTACAACTTAATTCAACCATTCAGAACAACAAGATAATTGAAGAAACTATAACTGCCTTAAAACAAGAGTTCAAACAGAAAGAATCCAAATTCCTATCTGATTTTTCAAATCTGAAAAATTTAAAAGATAAACTCGAGAATAAGTTATACTCACAAGATCAACCCATTCAAACTGTTCATATGATGCTAAAACCTACAAAGTTGTATGACCAAGATGCTGTAACGGCCATAGGTGTCCAGAACCCTTTCTACCTCAGGAAGGCCAAAAAGGCTCAACCGACACTGTATGATGGTGATAAACTTCTTAAGACGCATCATGTCCCTGTAATTTGTTACATCATCTGAGGAAAAACCTTCTCATCACAAATTAGACTTTGATTGCTAATTGTATTGCCAAGATGTGTTTTATACTGCTACTGATTTTGTTATGAATGCATCTCGATTTCATGAATTATCTACTGCTTATAATGTTGCTATGAATCGTGTTGTTGATCTTGAAGCTGAGAATTCCAAATTACTTGAAAAAATTCAAAATGATGATCATAATACCATGGTTAAGGATTTTTCAAAATTAGAGATTGCTCACCTTAATTTACAATTAAAGTATCAACATCTTAAAGAAAATCTCAAAAACTTCAAATCCAAGTCATCAAAGGATGTTCCTGAATTTGATGCATTTTTTAAGCTCGGTAAACCGGATGATCAGATTCAAGGTCACAAAAACACTATCCGTAAGTTGAAAGCTTAAATTTCCCAGTTGAAAGCTAACAAAAGTGATGAGATGCGCCACCTTGATTATAAGTCTCTAGATTCTCAAAACTTACAATTAAAAGAAACTGTCACATCTTTGCAAGAACGACTAGAAAATTTTAAAGCTGAAAATGAAAAGGTTAAACATCATTATCAAGAGTTATTTAACTCCATTAAAATAATGCGTGTTAAAACCATTGAAAAGACAACTTCTTTACAAACCGAAATTAAGAATCTAAAGACTCAACTCAAGGGGAAGTTGCCATGCGTCACTAGCAATGTTGCAACACCAAAGGTTTTTGTTTTTGAAAAGCATGCGATTGATGTTGACCCTCTTCCTCAACCTTTGAGAAACAATAGGAGTGTTCATAACGGTTATCTCCACCGCCTTAAGGATACTTTAGATACACTTCGTGAGACAGTCAAAGAGGCTAGAAGTAACTGACCTTCTGATAACAGTCTAGAGTATGCCTGCATTTACACTAAACACTCTCAGGAATTATTAGAATATGTGAATGCCTCATGTCCTAAAGCGAATAACAAACGTGATAAATTTATCGCTACTACACCTTTTACTAGGAAAAAGCACGTAACCTTTGCTGACCCATTAGAAACACCAGGAAACAACGCAACAAACCATGTTAAGCACCCACCAGTTCAAAAGACTAATATTTCTATTATTCATTCTACAGGAGTAAGCAATGCCACTAAAGCTAGAAGGTCTCAGTCTAAGAGCAACAAAATGAATGATAAGACCTTGCCAGCTAACAGTGTGCCCGAGAAGAAAGTAAAAGACCACCATAGGAAAAATAAGTCTAAACTGAGCAAAAAGAATCGTGTTGATTCAAGTACTAGCGTTAGGCGTACTGTATTTAATACAAATTCTAATTCACTTTGCAAGACATGTAATGAATGCATTATTTCCTTTAATCATGATAAATGTGTTGAAAATTCCTTGAAGTCTTCCAAACCTCCCCCAGTCAAAAAAATTTGGAGAGTCAAACAGGTTAAACAAACACGGAAGCCTACAGGCAAAGTATTCACTACCGTGGGATATCATTGGAAGCCCACTAGTAGAATATTCCCTTTAGGTGCATAATGCCCTTTAACTAGGAATACTAAACCTAAAGTAGTGCATGTAAAACAATGGAAGCCCACTGGTAGACTAATCATGTTAGGAGGACAATGCCCTTTAGTTAGGCCTACTGCTCTTAATCGTGGTACCATACCCGCTGACCCACACTGAAATAACACTCCTGTGGAATATCATCTTGTTTGCTCTAACCAACAGGACCCCAACAGCAATTGGGGATCTAATTTTTCAAACTCTCCATTGTCGTCTTTGTTCAAATCCAGGTCGTATAGATCGTCCATTAGTATTTAGACTCAGGCTGCTCAAAACATATGACTGGAGATCGCGCACGGCTTAGGAATTTCGTAAAAAAGTTTATCGGGACTGTCAGATTCGGAAATGATCATTTTGGTGCAATTATGGGTTATGGAGATTATGTAATTGGTGACAGTGTGATCTCCAGGGTATACTATGTGGAAGGACTTGGTCACAACCTTTTCTCAGTCGGTCAATTTTGTGACTCCGATCTTGAAGTTGCCTTCAGAAAACACACATGTTTCGTCAGAGATTTAGATGGTGTCGATCTTATTAAAGGCAGTCATGGCACAAACTTATACACCATATATGCTGAAGACATGATGAGGTCCTCTCCCATTTGCTTACCGTCTAAAGCCTCAAAGAACAAATCCTGGTTGTGGCATCGCCGTTTGAATCGCTTAAACTTCGGTACCTTAAATGATCTTGCTCGTAAAGATCTTGTTCGAGGCTTACCTAGGTTGAAGTTTAAAAAGGATCATCTGTGTTCAGCATGTCAACTTGGAAAGAGATGGAAAGCAACCCACAAACCCAAAACAGTTAACACCATTATGGAAGTTCTACACACCTTTCATATGGATTTATGCGGACCGATAAGAGTGCAGAGTATTAATGGGAAGAAATATATTCTTGTAATAGTTAACGACTATTCAAGGTTTACATGGGTAAAGTTTTTGAGATCAAAGGATGAGACTCTAGAGTTTGTTGTCAAAATGCTAAAACAACTACAAGTCGGTCTCAACAAGACGGTCAGGAATGTTCGCACTGATAATGGCACATAATTTGTCAATAAAGACTTAACTGTTTACTATGAAAGTGTCGGCATTACTCACGAGAAAACTATTCCGAGAACTCCTCAGCAGAACGGCGTTGTCGAACGACGAAACCACACTCTTGTGAAAGCTGCTCAGACTATGCTGATCTTCTCCAAGGATCTAATGTTTCTTAGGGCAGAAGCTATTGCTACTGCCTGTTACACCAAAAACCGATCCCTAATACCTACTCTTTACAACAAAACCCCGTATGAACTTGTGCATGACAAGAAACTGGATCTTTCTTTTCTTTGTGTCTTTGGTGCGCTATGCTACCCAACTAACGATAGTGAAGATCTTGGCAAATTGAAGGCTAAAGCAGACATTGGGTTCTTTGTTAGTTACGCACCAAATAGGAAGGGTTACCGAATCTACAACAAACGAACCCGTCAGATCATGGAAACCATTCACGTTACATTCGATGAGCTGACTGGGCAAACGGCTCATGTACACTCTAGTTCAGGACTCGTATCTAACCTTTTGACGCCTGGACCTATCAGTTCTGGGCTTTTAACTAATCCTACTCCTGCAACACCTTATGTACCTCCCACCTAGAAAGAATTAATACAAAGCATGTTCTCACCCCAAGGATGTAAATCATTTAAATAATTGTAAAACATGGGGCTATGAACTCACCTGAGTGAATAGTCCTCTGAAAATGATAATAGATATCCAAGTAAGCACTGAATCACACCGTCAAATACCTAAGTAAATACGGCCAGTCTTAGTCTACAAGTTCAGGCTAAAGACTCAATGTATAAACTATAATAAATTGCTAGTTTATATATACTGTTATCACTTGTGTGGTGGTGCACGTGTTTAATGTATTTGAAATTGTTTGATGGCTCTTGGGAAAGTATACGATCTCACACGTTCTTGACTATGCATAAATGTTATTAATAAATATTCGTATTTATTAAATTGTAAGTTAACTCGGGTATTACCCGAATATAATTCGTCCGATATGTTAAGTGATTATGAAATCACTTTTGTTTATAAAATACCCTTAGGTTTTGTATAATTACTAAAACAGCCCCTGGGTATATAAAATATATACTATTTTACATTTCAAACCCTCAAGTTTCAATAATTACACTTTTAGTCCTTTAACTTTACAAGGTTACGCTTTAGGTCCTTATAGGTTTGAAACAGCCCCCTAGTTTCCAGGATTGACAAAAACAGTCCCTGGACTTGTTAAAATTAGTAAACGACTGTTTTGACCCTTAAGTTCATAAATTGGCACTTTTATTCCTCTGACTTTGTAAAAATTGCATTTTCACTCCAATTAAATCCCAATCTTAGTGCATTTATGTTTAAATTAAATTTCTAATAAGCAATATAAGCTGCCTAGCTTATAAAATAAAGCTTTAACGGGCTTTTTTTTGATTCTTAATGGGCCTTAATGGGCCCATTAAAGTCCATTTAAGCGTTCTAAGGGTCCATTTAAGTTTTAAAAAGCGCTAAGGCATTCGTTAAGCTTATTTAAGTTTGTTTAAGCTAAAAATAAGCTTAGGAGGGCTTTTTGGAGCTTATTCGAGCTTATTGGGCTAGCGAGCCCAATAACTCAAACCCGAAACACATTAAAAGGTTTTTCTTAGCATTGTAACTTATTTTCTAAACTTGTTAAGCTTTTTAAGGTTGGTTTACTGTTCAGCTTTTCAAATAAGCAAATAAGCCTTGTTTTTGGGCTTGATACGAGTCCGATAAGGGTTCTAGAGGTTTGGGCTTAATTCTTTTAGGTCCGTTAGCCTTTCTAGGATTATTAGGAGACTTATAAGCTGTTTAAGCTCACGAATAAGCTATGGAAGCTTATTCGTGGCTTATGGCTTTTGTGGACTCGGTAATGGGCTAATCGGCCCACTTAGGTTCGTTTGGCTTAAAGAAGCATGCCAAAGGGTCCATTAATGTTCTTAAGTTCATAATAAGCTTATTAAGCCGTGTAAGCTCACGAATAAGTTGTTTAAGCTTATTGTGGCTTATGGCTTCGCGTTTCGGACATGGCAATGGGCCGTCAAGCCCATTTAAGGTTTCGATTATGTTTACATTTCATGTTAGGGTCCATGCAAGTCAATAAGCACGTAGGTCTCTTAATAAGCTCGAGTGAGCTTATTAATAAGCTGTGGGCCTGCCTAGTTGGCTTATTGGGCCTGTTTGGATTTAATGGCTCGTTCACGGCCCGCTAAGGTTTTCTTTTCTTGTATGCTTATTACCTACGAGTTAAATAAGTCCCTAAATCCTTAATAAGCTCGAATGAGCTTATTAATAAGCCATGGTCTCCACTGTTGGGCTAGTTGGGTCCGAATGTGGTTACGTTTGGTTTACGCGTGAGTACACGTGGCCCATTAATCTCCTAGCAATTTACCCAAAGTTTGACAAGTCCTAGTGACGAAATGTCGTGTGTTTAATGTGTAAACACGTCGTGTTTTATATGCAAGCGTTTACTAATGTCGCATATACGTTCCCAAGCCACCATGTCGTGTTTACCTTCTATGTTTACATGTGGTTTATAAAGTATTCGTGTGAATATGACTAGTGTTCACATTAGTGTCCATATTAGCACATACTTGGAACGTTTATGCCCTAGCTTGTCGTTAAACATGTCGTATGTACATTTTACTAGATTCTTGCGCCACCCTAGTGATATTATACGCATGCATGTACGTATATTAAGCGTGATTGGTCTTTTGACGAGCACACACTCACGTTAGCTTATCATATATATATATATATATATGTGACATTTATAACTAGACGTGTACATTACAAATTGAAATGTGACAAGAACGGATTCATGTCGAGACTTACAATGGTCCTAGCTTCTTGTTTTTGGATTATCAACTCATACGAAAGGTTTACACCCAAATGTGTATCACCCTAAGCTTAAAAGCCTATATACCCAACTCCTTAGCTTGCGTTTCCCCCTTTAAACCCTTGTACTCGATCCTAAATGCTTCCTTGAATACATAGAGCGAATGTGGTTTGTGTATGGGTTCGGTTATAATGTAGCCGAATGGAATAGAGAGTAAATAAGTTGTAGAAATGTGTTAAGTGACAATATGAGTGTGTATTTATAGTCAAATGAGGCTAGTTAACCCTCCTTAGTCCCAAACAAACCAAACCGATCCATAGTGCATGGTTTTTGAGGGTTTCTAGTTAGCCTCAAATGGTATTAAGCTAAACCACTAAGTACCACTCCTTAATTGCCAACATGATGTACAAGATTTGCTAAGATTGTGGGACTTATATCATTTGTATGTGTGTATGCACTTAGCCGTAGGTATCAAGGCTAAATGAGGATCCAAGAAGGTTTTTGCCCATTGTATAATAGATTAGGAGGGACAATTTGTACAAGGTTTAATTAACCTTAAGTTGTACAAGTACTTTGGGGATACTAGGAGGATTTTTGATGATTTCGTGTGATGCCTTGCTTGTAACCGCGGCACATAGGGCAAAGGAAAGCAAAAAGGGTCTTTACCCATTTGATATTAGCTTACTAGGAACATTAAGTACAACCCTTAATTAAAACCTAGATGTACATGTACCTTAACAAGATTTTTAAGGATTTCTAGTTGTTTATGTTTCCCATAATCGGCCATAGTGGGTACTTGACACAAGAATTGATTTAATTTTGTGTTAAGGTTTTAAAAGTGGGTATTGGTTTGAGTCTAGGTAAGTCTAGGTATTTCCGGGGTATGTCCAAATGTATTTCATTGCGAAACGTAGCCCTTTTACGTGACCAATAAAAATAGAATACTCAAAGTACATAATTATCTTCTTAATAATTATATATATTACTTGATTGATGTAAACCTTAATTTATTTGATGACCGTTTACATTAATTGGTTATTTCTAGTCTACGCGATTTAGCTTAAAAGTAAATATTTAAAAGTAAACGCGTATCGGACCAAAATAATTAGTGACAAATAATAGGAGTCGTAAAATGACCTGAAATTGAGAAATGTTACAGTCTCTACCCGTTAAAAGAGCTTTGTCCTCAAAGCTTTAGACCTTGTAGTGGATGACGAAGCCCAGTTTGTGAAAAGCTATGGGTATTTTTGTTTGAACGAATCTTCACATTCCCAGGTGAACTCAGGACTTCTCTTAGAGTTCCAGCGAACCTTAACCAATGGTATCCAGCTTTGCTTCAATCGTTTGATCTCCCGTTCCATAATTTCAATGGGCTCTTCCATAAACTGGAGCTTATCATCAACATGAATTCCTTCTAACAGCATGACTAAAGGTTCGTTAGCATAACATTTCTTTAGATTAGACACATGGAAAGTATGGTGAACTCTGCTCAACTCTTGAGGAAGTTCCAACCTGTAGGAAACCTTCCTAACTTTGGCTAACACCTTGAAAGGTCCGACATATCTTGGGTTCAACTTGCCCCGCTTACCAAACCATACGACCCATTTCTAAGGCGAGACCTTGAGCATAACTCTGTCCCCAACCTCGAACTCCATCGGCTTTCGTTTCCGATTAGCGTAGCTCTTTTGTCGATCTTGAGCAGCTTGCATCCTCTGCTTGATCAGGACGATCTTTTCTGTTGTTTCTTGGATTAATTCCAGACCAGTCAGTCGAGCTTCCCCAACCATGGCCCAGCACATCGGTGATCGACATTTTCGGCCATACAGTGCCTCATAGGGGGCGGCCTTTATGCTAGCGTGATAACTGTTGTTATATGAAAACTCAGCCAATGGCAAATGTTTAACCCAGCCTTTGCCAAAATCGATCACGCAAGCACGTAGCATGTCCTCGAAAGTTTGAATGGTTCTCTCGCTCTGTCCGTCAGTTTCCGGATGATACGCAGTGCTCATACTAATATTTGTACCCAAAGCTTTTTGAAATGATCTATAGAAATTTAAAGTGAATCTTCCATCACGATCACAGATAATTGAGGCAGGTATCCTGTGTCTTGCTACTATCTTGTTCAAGTACAACCTTGCCAATTTGTCTAACGAATCATTCTCCCTTATTGGCAAGAAGTGGGCAGATTTTGGAAGCCGATCCACAATCACCCAGATGGTGTCAAAACCTTGCGACGACTTAGGAAGCTTGGTGATAAAATCCATCATGATATTATCCCACTTCCACTCGGGTATCTCAGGTTGTACTAGCAATCCTGATGGCTTTTGATGTTTGGCCTTGACCCTTGCACATGTCAAGCACTTGCTAACATAGGTGGCGATGTCTGCCTTCATGTTTGGCCACCAGTATAATTTCTTCACATCTTGGTACATCTTTTCGGAACCGGGATGGATAGAATATTTCGACTTGTGGGATTCGTGCATAATCACGGATCTTAAGTCTCCATAGCAAGGTAACCAACTCCTGCCGTGTAAACATAGTGTTCCATCGGCACGTGGTTCCAATCTTTCCTTGGGTATATCCCTTCTGATTATACCGCCTACGTCTTCATTCACGAGATTCTCTGGTTTTTGGGCTTCGATCTGAGCTTCTAATATTCGTTTGGGAAGATCCAAGCCAATTGTCATAACTAAGGCTCGAACCCGCAATGGCTCAATCCGTTCCTTATGGCTCAACGCATCGGCCACTACGTTTGCCTTCCCTGGATGATAACGAATGTCGCAATCGTAATCACTTAACAACTCTAGCCAACGGCGTTGCCTCATGTTAAGCTCCTTCTGATCGAGAATGTGTTGTAGGCTTTTATGGTCGGTGAACACGGTGCATCTGGTTCCGTAAAGATAGTGTCTCCATATTTTTAGAGCAAATACCACCGATCCAAGTTCTAAATCATGAGTGGTGTAGTTCTTCTCGTGAACTTTTAGTTGTCGAGAAGCATAAGCAATCACCTTCTCTCTCTGCATCAATACAACACCTAAACCCTTGTGTGACGCATCACAGTAGACCACAAAGTCTTCGCTTCCTTCAGGTAAAGCCAGAATTGGTGCACTGCACAACTTCTGCTTTATTAACTGAAAAGCGTTTTCTTCCTTTTCTCCCCAGTCAAACTTGATTCCTTTCTGAGTAAGTTTCGTCATTGATTTAGCAATCTTCGAAAATCCTTCGATGAACCTTCGATAGTAACCAGCAAGACCTAAAAATTGGCGGATCTCCGTTGGTGTCTTAGGAGATGCCCAATCTTTGATAGATTCTATCTTGGCTGGATCTACATGTATGCCTCTGCTATCAATGACGTGACCGAGGAATTGTACCTTCGGAATCCAAAATTCACATTTTGAAAATTTGGCATACAACTTCTCTTTCTTAAGCAATTCTAAAATGGCCTTGAGATGTTCTTCATGTTCTTTCTCGTCCTTTGAATAAATAAGTATGTCATCGATGAAGACAATTACGAACTTATCCAAGTAAGGCTTGCACACTCGGTTCATGAGGTCCATGAATACCGCAGGTGCGTTTGTTAGTCCGAATGGCATAACCTGGAACTCGTAATGGCCATACCGAGTTTGGAATGCCGTCTTTGGAATGTCTTGTTCTCGCACTCTAAGCTGGTGATATCCTGATCTCAGATCTATTTTTGAATAAATACTGGATCCTTGAAGTTGATCAAATAAATCGTCGATCCTCGGGAGTGGATAACGATTCTTTACTGTCAGTTTATTTAACTCACGGTAGTCGATGCACATCCTGAATGACCCATCCTTCTTTTTGACAAATAAGACCGGGGCTCCCCAAGGTGAGGAACTAGGCCTTATGAATCCTTTGTCGGAAAGCTCTTGTAATTGTTCCGATAATTCCTTCATTTCGGATGGAGCCAATCGATACGGTGCTCGAGCTACGGGTGCGGCTCCTGGAATTAAGTCGATTTGGAATTCCACTGGTCGAGCCGGAGGAAGACCTGGCAAGTCCTCGGGAAATACTTCAGGAAAATCTCGGACGATTGGTACGTCCTTTATTTGTTTTCCTTCCGGATATTGTAAAATCCCGTAAAAGATACGAATTCTCTCTCGTTTTAAATCCAAGAATTGTAAAATCCCCGTGAACATTAAAATTTACTCAATCCACAACAACAATCACATTTTATTTAACAGTTTTTTATTTAATTTTTGACACTTTCATATTAAAGATTAAAAATAATTCGCATTGTTTATTTTAAAGTCTTTATAAGAATTAGTTAATCTTATAATGTTTAAGGCATTAATTATTTATTAATTTATTACTTTTTTCATTATAAGATTTTTACCATAAATAAAAATTAGAAATAATACATATTATATTATAAAGTACATTTTACATACCTGCTTAAGATCCTTCAAATCATTTTCACTTTATAATTTTTAGTAAAATGCAAACGAAAGATACTTTATCTTCGTGTTCTAATTCGGAAGAACGACGAATGCAACAAATTCAAGACAAAGCAAAAAAGAGTTGCATGGTATCTTTTCGAAACTCAATCACACCTCAAGCATCTTTCCACACCGATAACTTAAAAGGAACTCGAATCGAGCCTGGATTCAAACGATGCATTTTGCAACACACTTTGGTCAGATGTTGAACTTTTATAGCACAATTTTCCTAAACATGGATCAATTAGAAAAGCAACTTGACAAAGAGGAATTTCAGAGAGATTGGATCCATACATCTTTAAAGTACTCGAGACAACAGTTTTTCAGATGTTCATCAAGTCACGGATTTATTTAGATGATGAATTTGTTGTAATGACACGCAACTACTTTCTACAATACACTCAACTCGCGATTCCAGAATTCCGTGACACACTGATCCAACACATGGAATCTGTTAAGAAGTCGATTGATGAAAGACTACAGCATAAACGAGAGTAATGACAGCTAGGTGATGAAAGACAGATTCAGACAACAGAGTGAAAGGTGATACGGGAAAAGCCTGATGCTAGTTTGTGTGTTAACACAATAAGCACAGTAAAGCACCAGGTACAAATCAAAAATAGTAGATCAAGCAGCATAATCAGGAATGAGAGCCCATGCAGATGGATGCAGATATATCAGACCCATATAAGATTAAAGCCCAATGGTTGAGGTACAAACAACTGCTACATCAATATCATTTGCTACAGGAACAACAACAACTGACAACCTAAATCAATAATAAAGGAAAGGTTGACCAGAATGCTGAACAATGTCATGACACATGTCCTTTGCCTGCTAAATTTAACTTGCTAACCGCCAACGCACTCCACAAATACAACCACAAGAATCTGAAAAATTCGTCTCAAACAGAAGACCGTTGCCCAAATTTCAAAAAAAATATATTTAAGAATTTAAGCACATTGTATGTTAATCTTGAACTTAATATCAAAAATCAAGCTTAAAAAAGAATGGCAACATGGTCAAATTTTTGAAAGTTAACAAGTAATGAATGCCAAGGTATACATGACATCACGAAGTAATTGAAACAAAAAACATACGAAATGGAACAGTAAAGTGGCTAAGTAACTAAAGAAAATGCAGACTTATGAAAAGGCAATTACAAAGAAATGTTTGATTTCTAACAATACAATAAAAGCTAAGAACAAAGAACACACAACTTCTTTGATTGCAAAAATTGATAAATTCAAAGCTCTACTTCAGGAAAAAGGGTTTGCAATAGCATCATTAAAATGAGTTAAGGAAATTAACAGGAAAATAGTGTGAATACTAATTTGCAAAATCGTCAATCTTAGGGAAACCGCTACCAACACTAGAAACCAAATCAGTTTGTTAGACAACCGACTGCGTTTAAGTCCTGAACGACCTAGTCCATTTCAATGCAAACGTTTGCCTCCAAGTTGATGTCAATGACGATTAGTCAATAAAACCAGTCACTACACATTTATTTGCCTAGGAAAGAGAATCTCTTCTCTCTTGCTATTAAGCAAAAACCTCATCACATGATTGCAGCAAACCTGGCTTCATCTAGGTATAAGCTCAAATGACATGGTTCAAATTCACTACCTAGATGAAGCTAAGAAAAAGACACAAGAAAACAGTAGAATTCAGAACCAAGTGTGATGCCTTCTCTTCAATCACAAGCACAACTAAAGGTACAAACCAACACCTAGATCAATATACCAAATAAGTCTAGGATTGGCCAGCATCTAAGATAAGTTGCATCACATACAAAGACTGAGCCCATAGCATAACACTCTATGAATTCTAGAAGTTTTTCTGACGTCCAACTATTGTGTGTTTTAGCTCAACAATGTCAGAGAAATTGTCTTTAAGCAAATCATGAATTCTTGTGTCACCAAATTCCTGAATTAAGGTCAACGTCACACTGTGCAAAGGTTTCCATCCCATAAGACAACAACGAGATACAAACCCGTAGAGCAAACAAGTTTTGCAAAGAAACAAGAAAGACAGATCCCAAAAAGACACAGGTCTTCAATCAAAAAGACACCTTTGTCATGAAAAAAACAATAATTCCTAGATCTGGTCTTAACGTGAAACCGACATGGTAAAATTTTTCAAGACATTTGGTCTAGTTGGGTTCCAACATTGAAAGATATTTCACTTCCCAATCATAACAAGGTTGACAGTGAACCCCAAAATGGTTCAAATGCAGATATCACTAACCGATATGAAAGCGCACAAACTCTTGATGTCAGTGCAGGTACATCTTTCAATCCTAAAAAGGAAGGACTCCGAGTTTGGTTGCTGAAAAGACTGATATCTGAGAAACCAGGGCTTCAAGGAATTTTCATCTGATGAATAAGCAATGACTTCTGATCATAACAGTCCAGAACTCTAATTCCACGACCACCGTCAATGAACTTGTTCAAGTTCAAAGCTGGTTCCAAAAGATGTTCCTCCATCAGATAAGACAGCTACATCACGACAAGAGTTGGAATTACTATTCCACCATCACATAACAATGCTGAGGTCAACATGTAAATATTTTTTTATAAAAAAAATAATACAAAAATATAATATTTCAAAAAGAAAATACAAAATCAAAAAATTAGAAAATATTTCAAAAAATATTCTTCTCGACATGTCTCTTGGAATCGATAACATTTACGTACCTAGAAATGTTGATTAATATCGACACGGGCCGTGTAAATGAAGTTTCGACAGGAGTTTCAAAAGTTCAAAACATGTTCATTTTTAAGTTTTCTATATGGCTTATGTGCAAAATATCAGTACGAAACCGGAATTCCAATAAAGGAAAGTTTTATCTATAAAGATTACTTATCCTAACAACGAGAATTCAAACTTTTCTCGATCATGAGCTGTTCTTCACAAGACGCTTCAAAGTTTTAAGCTCAAGAAAAAGGTAGAGTGTACGCATAAGTGCCTTAACCCTTTAATAGGAAGAGAAGTCTTCTAACATGATGTATTTCAAAAAGTTGAAAGCACAATTTTTCAAGAATTTCCCTCACTGACCGATTCCCATAATCTTTCAAAATTGTGTGTTCACCAACACTCCATCATATCAAGGGGGATTTTTTCAAAAAACATAGTTTAATGAAGTTTGGATACATCATCTCACACGACCAATCTTATGTATTCAAACCATTCCCATAAAGCTCTTAATAAACAACAAGATATAATGACAATTCAATAGAATTATAAGTTATAAGACGACTAAGTGTTTTCAACTCAATTTTATATCGATTTTACAACTTGGTATCATTTATTATTGGTGACAAACATTATTAAAATTGAGGGGGAGCAAGATGACACAGTTCCAAATAATTTCCATGTTAACCTTCAAACGTTTTTTCCCCATGCCAATTTCAAATAAAATTTAATCACCTAGTATTATCAAAATCCTAAAGTGACATGAATTTAAAATAAAGGGAGAAATGTAATTAAAATGTGATCTAAAAGACTCAAAGTGCTATTCGGAAACGGTTTTAATGGTTACGAACTCATACCCAGACAACATCTTTTTTTCACACGATTCTGAATATCAAAAGGTTGTAAGGTTTATGAATTTGTCCTATGAATCCAACCAGAACCTGAGGAACTACCCCAAAGGACACTCCCATAGTTAGAAATAGCAGTCCTTAGGAGATGAATGTGTATAAGGGAAGAATGCCGACTAAGATTGAGCTAACACTGAAACAATCACAACAAGGTGTTAGTAATGACGTCTTAGTAAGCATTGAAGGGGTTGAAGAATGAAAAAGAAATGTATGGATAAAGGGTGAAAAGAAAGAAGCCCTCCACACAACTTAGGCAAAAACTGGGTCGATAACATATCTTTCAGAATCAACAATGTTGATTGCTACATTGAAGACGAACATCAAGGACCCAGTGATTCAATGCACAACCCTTTCCAGCCCATTCGGGTTTCTCTCAAAGAAACTATGTCTCATATGTCACGGAGGATACACACGACATCTCTTGACTTTTCCTTCCTCGACTCCGAGTTATTGAATTGAATAGGCTGGCAGTTCTGCCTTCCAGCCTCCGATTACTAAAACCAATAAACGCACGTAATCGCTCAAGATCCAAGAGATCCATAAATAAATCTCATCTCGTTAGACACATTCCATTACAAACTCTTGTTTGAACATCAGTAAGTTCACAACAGTTACAAGAGGTCCTACTCATTATCCTTGTTATTGTGCCAAGAAACAGCCGAGTGATACATATGTACTCACAATGAGAGATGGAAATTCCTGCTTAGCCAGCATCAACAAGCTCTTTGTAGTTGTGACTTGCGAGATTCCCTTTATAGAATCAAACTTGTGCCAACTGGAAAGAAACGATGGTGCGAATTCAATGTGAATCAAAACTTTTCCAGGAAATGAATTGACGGCTTAATCATAAAGATAGTAACTATCTAAGATTCACTCTACCGAGTTGTCATGCTTTGAACGTTCCGTAAAGAGAACAAGCAAGCATAGGAAAATCTAAATACCAATATGAATAGTAAATCCTACGCTTTTGATCTGAAACCCTGTCAAGGAATTTCTTTGAATCTACCTAAATCACAGGTACCGTATTTTATACTGTAAAACGGTCCAACGGAACCGGCGGTTAAATCTAACCAAATCCGGAACGAATGACAAAGCTCTAACCGACCACGAAGTCCGCTTAATATTGTCTAACATGGTTTTATTTCATGATACATAAAGAAGGGAGAATGTAGATGCCTCATTCCAGCTGAAGTCGAATTCAATCCCCACATCCTTTCAATGCACCCCCAAAATACTACAAAGACATTCCATAAGCATCAAGATTCAAAAATCATGAAAGCTCAAGAATTAAAGACAAAGACTTCCGCACAAACTCTGATATTAAAGATAACTCCTCAGAAATCAAGCTTCGAGGGAGATTGTTAGCAAGCTTTCAATGATATGCAAAAGAATGAGCATTTGGTCAAGACACCAGATCGCAAGGAGGCTAAGACGATCAATACAAAAGGATAAAAGATTTAAAGAACTCGTACCGCAAAGAGGCCCAGAAGTCAAAAGACAATGACAAAGGCTCAAGATCAAAGATCGCAAAGCATGAAGGAACAAGCCTACAACGTATACAGAGAAAAGATCACAAGACTTAACGACAAAAGCAATCCTTGTGTAATTAATAAATTACATTGATCTCATGAAGGAGTGTCACAAGAACTTACTTCGGGGAATTGTTAGCCTCAAAAAAATGAGTCGAACAATGGAAGTTCCGTTCCATAACTAAATTATGGTCTCAGTCATTAAATAATAATACGTTGTAATACTACACGGGTATAACGTGCTCTTAAAATGTTATCTAAACCGGTCACGAGTATCCCGGGCGAAAGCCCAAGTTAAATCCCGATCCCAGGCCCTTAGTAAATACCAAGGCATGAAAGCCTCTTGGTATTAAGTATAAATACCCCTCTCCAAGTATGGAGAGGGTGTTGATTCTCATTTTTTACTCATTTTCTCATTTGAAAGAATTAACCAACTCTATTTTCTCTCTACCTTTCTCTCTCTAACTTCTCTCTATAATTCTTCCAATTCTTCTCATCTTATTTTTCTTGTTTTAATAATGAAGTGAAGGTGATATTGGGTTACGACACGTTGCCTCATGTTAAGCTCTTTCTGATCGAGAATGTGTTGTAGGCTTTTATGGTCGGTGAACATGGTGCATCTGGTTCCGTATAGATAGTGTCTCCATATCTTTAGGGCAAACACTACTGATCCAAGTTCCAAATCATGAGTGGTGTCGTTCTTACTCATGAACTTTAGTTTTCGAGAGCATAAGCAATTCACCTTCTCACTCTCTCTCTGCATTCAATACAGTAACCTAAAACCCTTGTGGATGACGCATCACAGTAGACCACAAAGTCCTTGCTTCCTTCAGGTAAAGCCGAGAATTGTGCACTGCACAACATTCTGCTTTATAAGTCTTCGCTTCCTTCAGGTAAAGCCAGAATTGGTGCACTGTACAACTTCTGCTTTATTAACTGAAAAGCGTTCTCTTCCTTTACTCCCCAGACAAACTTGATTCCTTTCTGAGTAAGTTTCGTCATTGATTTAGCAATTTTTGAAAATTCTTTGATAAACCTTCAATAGTAACCAGCAAGACCTAAAAATTGGCGGATCTTCGTTGGTGTCTTAGGAGATGCCCAATCTTTGATAGATTCTATCTTAGCTGGATCCACATGTATGCCTCTGCTATCAATGACGTGACCAAGAAATTGTACTTTCGGAATCCAAAATTCACATTTTGAAAATTTGGCGTATAGCTTCTCTTTCTTAAGCAATTCTAAAATTGCCTTAAGATGTTCTTCGTGCTCTTTCTCGTCCTTTGAATAAATCAGTATGTCATCAATAAAGACAATTACGAACTTATCCAAGTAAGGCTTGAACACTCTGTTCGTGAGGTCCATGAATACTGCAGGTGCGTTTGTCAGTCCGAATGGCCTAACCTGGAACTTGTAATGACCATACCGAGTTTGGAATGCCGTCTTTGGAATGTCTTGTTCTCGCACTCTAAGCTGGTGATATCCTGATCTCAAATCTATCTTCGAATAAATACTGGATCCTTGAAGTTGATCAAACAAATCCGATTCTTCACTGTCAGTTTATTTAACCCACGGTAGTCGATGCACATCCTGAATGACCCATCCTTCTTTTTGACAAACAAGACCGGGGCTCCCCAAGGTGAGGAACTAGGCCTTATGAATCCTTTGTTGGAAAGTTCTTGTAATTGTTCTTATAATTCCTTCATTTCGGATAGAGCCAATCGATACGGTGCTCGAGCTACGGGTGCGGCTCCTGGAATTAAGTCGATTTGGAATTCCACTGGTCGAGCCGGAGGAAGACCTGGCAAGTCCTCGAGAAATACTTTAGGAAAATCTCGGACAATTGGACGTCCCATTATATGATTTCCTTCCACTTGTCCTCTCTTCTTCTTGGCGATAATGTGCCAAAAAGACCTGGCATCCTTTTTGTCCATGTACTCTTGAGCTTTTTAAACATGAATATAACTGCAACCGGAATCTCTCCCGTTGCAAATTTTGTTGCACAAAAAGTCAAAGTATCATTCCCATAGGGAACTGAACAAGATCTCAATCGAACAGTGAATGACGATCGACGGAGTGATATTTCTTAAACCAGATCTAAACGATAATGACATCAAACACCCAGTTCTATGGGCATTAGGTCTATGTTGAACGGATGGTTTAAGAAATTTAAAGTGCAACCTCGTATTATAGTGTCTATCCCGACTAATTTCCCATCAGCTAATTCGACATCATAACAATTTTCTAATAGAGTTGGGGCGATGTTAATCAAGGAACTAAATGCAGTAGATATAAACCTTCTATCGGCACCAGTGTCGAATAAGATAGATGCATAGTGGTTATTTAAGAGGAACGTACCCGTGATGACATTGGCATCAGGGTTTCCTGGTGCATTTCCTCTCTTTTCTGCATTCCCAACTGCATAAACCTAGCCTTGTGCATTCCCATTTCCTCCATCCTTATTCTTCAACTTAGGACAATCCCTCTTGAAATGCCCTGGTGCTCCACACTCAAAACAACCATTTCCTTTGGGAGCTGCCCCATTGCCTTTCTGAGTATTAGCAATATTTGTGTTACTAGTATTCCTGCAATCGTGAGCAAGTGCCCTACTTTGTTGCATTTATGGCACCTCTAGGTGCATGGGCCATTGTGGTGAAGATGGCACTTAGTGCACTTGGGCAAAGATCCCCCACAAGGCTTCCTTTCGCATGTCCCCATATTGTAGACCTTGGCGACATTCTGCCTCTTGAAGGGTTGTTGCTGGTGACCATGGTTGTTTTTGGTTGAATCATCAGCCTTCCTTTTGTTGGTACATGGTATGTGCTTAATTACACATACCATTTTCCATTAAAAACGGACTTAAATGACTAAAAATGTACCAAAAATACATTGT
>BQNB010091230.1:0-24692 GCA_026074375.1 Tanacetum coccineum
CTATGTGAAGTCCTGGGAGGTTCCTGAAAAGTGACTTGCTTTTTCTTAGGCAACGGGGTTGGTTTTACCCAGTTGGCTCTTTTTGGAGGTGGAATGTACTTAGAACCTAAGTTGTACATTCCAGGAGCAAGCACTTTGGGATTTCTCAAAGTTACCTTTTACTCAAATCAAAGGGATTTCTCAAATTAAAGGGTGCGTTGGTCAATTCAAGGAAGCTCAAGCACAAAGGCAGGGAGAAATTAGTCTAATCAGAGGATTCTTAAGCTCACTCTCAAGCTTAGGACACGTCAGAGCAAAAAAAGCACAAAGTTATATGGGATTTTGTGCTAAATCACTCAGAGAACTAGCACAATGTCACATCAAATGAATGCCATGCTGGCAATCCTCAGGTGTCTACAAATTGATCAAACGGCCACAATTGATGCTCAAATGATTGAAGAAATGATTAGCCAGGACTAAAAAGGATGGAGAGCAAGACAAGAGGCTAGAAGGATCCAAGGCAGGCTATAAATAGAACACACTTCACACACACACACACTATCTAGGTTTTTAGTAATTTTAGTCTAGCTTAAATTCGTATTTTTCTTAAATGTAATTTTTCTTTTTTAAGTAATGTAATCAGTTTCTTTAATTAATGAAATTCAGATTTTAGTATTTTAAATCTCATTTTTAAGCTCTCATTTAAAGTCATAAGCTCTCTTAAATAGCTAAGTCGTCTAAATAAGCTAAATAGCTCATTTAAAGCTCTTTCAGTCTATAAGCTGAAATAGAGCTATTCGAATTCAGTATTAATCTTACCTAAATCAGTTTAACTTACATGGATCTTATTGGATTAGAGCTTTTGGAAGGGGATCTTAACTTGGAAGAGATCCCAAGGACTTATACCCTAGCTTATTAATAAGCTAGGGAGCTTGTAGCCGCCTTAATTGGTACCTCTTGTTTAGCTAGAGGTGAATTGTAAGTTTTCTTTTAATACCTTGCTTTAAATATTAGTTTTATAGCTTTCTAGACTTAGATCTGTCTATTTGCTTATTGAATTTGCTTATTAGTGCTTATTTTAGTATAATTTAGCTTTATAATCATAGTTGTTTATCTATTTTTAGTTCTCTGTGTTTAGATCTTAGTTTTTCATATAATTGTCTTAAAATCGTCTAAAAAACCAAAAATATAGTAAAATAGCTTAAATCTTAGATTATTGCTTATCTAGTTGTTAATTCATGCTTATTAAGGTTGTTTTAATCTATTAGTTATCTGGCATTAAGCATTTGTTTAATAGATTTCAAACTTAGTAGCTTAATCATAACTGTCATAGTAGAAAAGGGGTGTTTGGCATAAGTGTGTTTGACCTCTAAAAGTCAAAACTAATTGTGCAATTTGCTTGAGTCAGCTGAGTTTTCATTTAAGATTAGTTTTCATTTAGTTTTTATAAGTTAGAGTTTAAAATTTCAAAAGATATGGCTTATTATCTTTGTTTTTACACCAGGGCATTTTGTCTTAGACTTTTGGCTGTGGAAATTTTGATCAAAGCCCTTAAGGCTTAGATTTTGCTTGCACCTTGTCTATACACTCTAGTAGAGTGTATTTAAGTGCAGGGTCTCCCTTAGGAAGCCTACACTTTTGAGTTGCACTTGTGCAAAGTGCACCAGTACTAACTACAAGTTAGTACTGCTGTCACAAGTTAGTACTGCCACCTTTGGCTTAACTTTTAGTTAAGTAAAAATAGGATTTAGGTTTTTAAATTTAAGTTAGAAGTAATCTAGATATAGCTTAATATGGTTTAGGCTTTAGTTTTCATTTTACTGCTTATTTTCTTTGCCATTTCAGCTGTTTAAAAAAAGGAACTTTACATCAGCAGTACTAAGTTAGTTAGTACTGCTGATATTCAAATCTCAATTTAAGCCAGTAATTGTAGGATTTAATAGCTTATCTTTTAGCATTTTAAAGTCTAGTTATAGCTTAATATAGAATAAGTCTTAGATTACATTTTCTAGCTTATTCTCCTAGCTTATTTTTGCTGTCAAAAGTTTTTTTAAAAAACATAAAAAACCAAAAAAAACAGTAGGAACTTAAGTAGACTCTTAATTTGTTAAATTAGCTTATAAGTCTAGATTTTAAAGCTTATATAAATAGATTATAAGTAGTTGAATAAGTCCTTAAAGTTTTAGAGTCTAGTTTTGCTTTTTAAAAAAAGTTTTTAGCTTATTTGGAATTTGAGTTATTTGCTTATTTCTTGAGTTTGCTTGTTTCATGCTTAATTTCATTAGTTTAAAAGTACTTCTAGTTTGGTTTTCTTTGCATTTATAGATTAAGCCCATCATAAGCTATCTAGATCACTTTTCTTTTTTCGAATTGAGCTTAATTTGAGCATTTTATAGCTGTTTAAGTGAAAATAAGCCCAAAACCTTAGTTTCTGTAACAGCTTATTAAGAAGCTCTTTTAGAGCTTATCTTTGAGTTTCAGACACTAGTGCTTTTGTTAAAGTTTTTCCCCTAGCTTATTTTATAAATTTGCTTCTTTAAGTTTTTGCTGAAAAGCACTTTTAATTTCAACTTATCTTTAAGCCTAAAATGGATTTTAGTTGTTATCGGGTTGGGCCTCAGGGACTGTTTGTGTAACTTTCAAATTTTATTTGTGTCTTAGTTAGTCCCTGCCCGTTAGTTAGTCCCTAAGTTTGTTTTTAATTAGTTTTAATATTTTAATTGATAATTAGGGTTTAGTTTTAATTAGTTTAATTAGACTTTTATAAAAAATAAAATAAAAATAGGGGTTTTATTTTTATTAAATTTCTGCTCACTTTCTTTATTTAGTGTTATTTTCATAAAACTTTTAGGACCTTATTTTTAATAGTTTTATTATTTTTATAGTTTTTAATCAGTTTAAATTTTAGAAAATTCATAACTGTTTAACTAAAAAGCCAAAAATAGTAATTTCTGTTTCTAAAATTTTCTTTTGTCATATCTTAAGTTTATAAATTTAGGGATTAAAATTAGTTTACTTGCTTAATAGTCGCGTTTAATTTGTTTTCCGAATTTGATTAATTGTCCATTTTTTTAGTAA
Source organism: Tanacetum coccineum (assembly GCA_026074375.1). NCBI lineage: Eukaryota > Viridiplantae > Streptophyta > Magnoliopsida > Asterales > Asteraceae > Tanacetum > Tanacetum coccineum. The sequence continues at coordinate 3,058 of BQNB010091230.1, forward strand.
TCATAGCTTTCCAAATCAAATATCTTGGCTTAATTCAAATCAGAATCCGGACTTAAACGAGGTTTCAATTTCACTAGTCATTGGGGATAACGACCCGGGTGATCGTACTTACCCGGTTTAATATACGTATTTTATATTATATTATATATATTTTTGAGAGTGAATTTTATCAAGGGTAACTTGGTAATCTTCTTAATTGCTCTTTTAAAAGTATTATATTATATATATATTTTATAGTATATAAAACTGCAAATCACACTCCTTAATGCGGGAAAATTAAATATTGGGTTGCCTCTCAAGAAGTGCTTTTCTTTATTTACGAGTCGTGTAGCTAGATTCAAAGTAACATGTCCTTATGTGTCATAAAAGTGATCCAATTCGATGATCTCCCTTGGATCCTCCTTTTCAGAGAGTTTTCTAGAAGTGGGGACTGACTGGAGGGTTTTCATGAATTCTTCTCCATCCGGGTCAATTAGCCTAATCTTGGCATGCCATGCCCCGCCTCCAATTTTGGGTGGTTTGTCCTAGTTGATCAGGCTTTTTATTAGATCCTCAAATTCCCATATATTTCTCTTAAGGTTTATGGGTACATCCCCTAATAATTCTACCATTCTTCTAAATACTAGGACGTCCTTAAAGGCATTTATCTCAGCGTCTCTACCTATTTCCCATTCTTCGGGAAAATGACAGTCTAAGAAGTCCTTCCTAGCATAGTTAGGGGTTCGTGTACCCAGACCATCTAAGCTAGGTCGTGGTTTGTATGACTCCCTTTTTCCTAGTGTGGTCTAATAGAGTGCTTCCTCTTGACCTAGTTCAATCCCTTTTACTCTGAAAACTGACATAGTGATCCCTTCTCCTACCGCTATTTTGGCTTTCCTACAATCTATAATTGCATTGGCGGTTGCTAAGAATCCTCTTCCCACTACTAAAGGGGTTTTGGGGTCCTTCTTCATGTTGATTACATAAAAGTCAATTAAGAGTTTTAGTCTTCCTATATGTACTTCTACATCTTTAAAAATTCTAATAGGATAGGACTTGGTTCCATCTGCTAACCCGAAGACATGGTTGGTTTCCTCCAATTGAAGAGGTATAACGGGATTATGTTTACGCAAGCCCCTAAATCAGCTAAAGGATTAAAAGGTTCAGAGTTCCCTAGCCTACAAGGTAGAGTGAATAGTCCAAAGTCTTCTATCTTTTTAGGCATCTCACCTTTGATAGACGCAGACCTATTTTTGCCTAGCTCTAAGCTCTCCATGTATTTGTCTAGAATTTCATTGTACATTGGAGCATGAGCTAGGACTTCGAGAACCGACAGGTTAAGATGCAAATCCTTGAATTCATCTTCTAAGGTTTGCTCGGGTTCTTCAAGTTGTTGTGTTCTAATTTCCTTGACCAGTTGCGGCTAGTCTTTTTGGGAATGGTTTGTCTCATTGGAACACTTTTTGACTGCATTGATCAAATTATAGGGATGAGATTAGCATTTGGGATCTAATGTTGGGTAAGAACGAGTAGACAAAACTGGAGAGGTAGAGTTAACATTCAGTTTTGGGTTCTTAACCGTGTCGCTAGGAAGTGCCCCCGTTATTCGGTCGGTGACGGCCTTCAATACTGTGTCAATTTTGTTGGTCATCTCACGTTGTTGTTGTTTGAAATCAGCTTCAAACATGGACATTCTAGCGTCTTGAGATGCCATGAAGTTGGACACCAATCCTTCGAGATTTGATTGATTGCTAAAATTTTGAGAAGTGTTGTTGAAGGAACGGTTCATTACCGTTTGGCTGAAACCGGTTAAGTGAGTTTGAAAAATTATTTTGAGAATTTTAGGGTTGTCTCCACCTAAGGTTTGGGTGACTTTTCCATGACAGATTGTAGGTGTCACCAAGATTGTTTTTCTTAGGTTTCAAAGTGTACCACTTACCTCCCGCTTCGTCGGTACGCGAGAATGCATATTCAATAAAAGCTTGATCGGGATTTTCCATGCAGTACTGAGTGTCATGAGAACCAGTGCAGATCTCACATGAAGAAGTGATTTTGTTCACTTGAATAGGTTGCTTAGGAGCAAGATGAGCTTCCATCAGGCGTTAGAATTAATTTTCGAGCTCGATGAGGCGATTGTCAGATGTACTCGGGACATCATGAGGCAGATAGATTGCCTTGACAGTCTTAGCGAAATCCCTTGGGTTGTTTCAACTTTCGTTGTCATAGAGGGCGAGGTCCTCTAATAATGCCCAGGATTCTTTAGCGTTTCTGTCACGAAGCTTACCACCGGCCGATTGGTCAATGGTTCGTCTTGTGGCGGGATTAACATGGTCATAAAAAATTTAGACTTTGAGCAAGTCCTTAAAACGAGTCCCTACTTCAGAAAGAGGCTCTCTTTGATATTGTTGGAACATCAGGATGTCGTTACAAAGTTTTGCAGTCCTTCCAGGTGGAAAGAATTGAGCAAAGAAACGAGTAGTAAGATCCTTCCATGTAGAGATGGATCCTGCTAGAAGACGTTCAAGCAAATTGATAGCTTGATCACGAAGGGAAAATTGAAATAAACGCAGGCGCGTTCTTTCCCTATTTGAAACATCAAGGTCAAGTGAGTCCATAAGTTTTAAGAAATCCTTGAGATGTTGGTTTAGATCCTTGGACCAAAGTCCGTGGAACGAGCATCTATTTTGCACCAACCGGATAGTGTCGGATCAAAGAGGCACCACATTGTTCCCTTTGGGGAGCTCAATCTAAGTTTCGTACAATCATTAGTAAATACAAAGGAGGGTTTAGCCTATCATGTTATAAAGAAAGCAAGAACATAAATCAATCAAACAACACATAGACATATTGAATGATTAAAGATAAATAATCTTACTTGATTAAAACATGGATTAAGCCCAGTTACAATAGGGTTTTGAGGCCCTAAGAACGGCCTAAAAGCTGGTAGAATGACTAGGGTTCGTCTGCCAAAAGTTATACAAAGTTACACACTTAAAACCTTAAAATCGGTTTTGTATTTATAAGAAAAGCGACAGGACGGCGTCAAGTATTAGTCGCGATGCCATCACCAAGTCGAATATTCTAGATCTGATTTAAGTCGGTTGCGTCTTGACTCCGTCACCAAATTCATGACGCCGTCACTAGAAAGATCACGATAGCGTCGCTTGAAGCTTGCGATGCCGTCTCCACGCTCTGTATGCGTGGTTGATGTGTCGTTGTGTGGTGTATTATTTTATGATTTAAGTTTTAAATTTATATTTTGCTGACTAAACAAAAAACAACATTTTAACGGGCAGTGTACCCGATCAGTGGTAGTTTCGTGGTAAGTAGGGTGTCGATCACTAAGAGCGAGAAACACTTTCAATTTATTAATATTTTGGTTATCTAATCTATGTTAGTTCTATTTTATTCTAAACCTATGATAAACTTAAGTTAATCCTAAATCTAATGGATAAGGGGGGGGGGGTGACTGGCACGAGTTTTGTGGTCACTAAAACCAATTCAAGACACTTTAACCCACGCAAGCAAATTAACAGAAGATAAAAGAGCAGTCAAGCCAAATATAAGAAATCTGGATTAGCCATTATTAATCTGATTAGAACGTTGGTTTGTTTATTTAGTGCAATGATTACTTATCTCGAGGCGGCATATCATTCTTAAGACTTAGGCGTTACTTTTCCTAAGACCTAGACACACTAATTTTGTCACAATTAAACGCATCCGCATAAAGCATCCTATATATATTGATTATAATTCATCTAGAGGACAACACGGAGTATTTCGTACTAACCGTAGCTCATCGAGGCTTTACCCACTTACTGCTTAACGGTAATTTGTATTTGGTGGTAGTTCACAATCCACTCTATACCAAGGAATCAGAACGTTATCTGTTAGTACTACACCACCACCTATGGTAGTCTAACTAGTTCGATTAAGACAAGCAGGATGTTCTTAGTGATCCTATTTGTTCCACCTATACGCATTACTATATGGAGAGCCATCCCGGCATCTAGATTACTTGGTCCATATCACTAGATCCAGTTGAATGATAGGTCGCATACAAAAGAACGTAAACAAGTATTATGTGATAAACGTAATCAATAATTCAACGATAAGTTAAGCAATCGAGATAAAAAACAAACATTCAGATCTTCATAACAATGGCTAATACCCAAAGGTATTATCCTTCAAACATCATAATCAATACAAAATTAATTATTTAGCCAAGGTAAACTAACCGAGTTAACGAATGATACCAAAAACTGAATGATTACAAGAGTATATGGAATAACACATTGTCTCCTATGGAATTGATAACGTTGCTCGACCTCTTTTGCTCTTTTTCTCCACTGAAAATTGAATTTTATGGTTTAGGTATCGAGAATATGATTTAGTACACTTAAAACTCGTTTTTGAGTTTTCTATTTATAAGGTCTAGAATCGGGTCGATACGGCGTATCCAAAGTCTTGGATATCTTCTAGAATATTCACATTCTATACATTGAATACAGTGTATTACCTTATTCTAGATACGGCGTATTGATCTTGTTTCCATCGTGGTCTTTAGTGAAGTACAGGCACGTATACGCCGTATCTTCCTTGATGGATACGGCTTATTGGTAAGTCAGAATCAGTAATATTTATATTTCTTCGTTTAAGCTTCAGAATGCGCGCCTTTTAGTTAACTTTCACCAAGTACTCCATAATTACTGCAATTCTCAAATACAAACGATTAAGTAACAATTCTTTGAAATAATTATACAATATAGGTTAATTACATGGGATAAATGATGCTATAAAAGTGACGTTATTTGATATCATCAGTGGTTCTTCAAGATACTTAGTGTAGAGTCGTAGTCTTGTCCGTTTCTTCTTCAAATGAGCCCAAGTCACGTGTATTTCCTCCTAATGCCATCCAAGTGCTAAAAACCTAAAAACAAATGATTAAGGACATAATCTGGGCATATTTGTATGATTTAGGGGGTTAAATGACCCCGAAATAGTGTATAAAATAACACCTCATCATCTTTGTAAGTATTTCCTAAGTCATAAACAAATTACACGAACCCACCGTCTATGTAATATTCCGTTAAGGTAACGCACAAGTAAGCTAGTATGAAGACTATTACAACGTCCCTAAGAGTACATTATATGCATTTAAAACACTTAAGAGGGATTAACCATATTAGGGTTAAGGTAGTATGAAGACTGTTACCTATGGTATCCTTTCTACACACTCGCATTTTCCTAGACGTCTATGCAAATTTAATATCTTATGGCTAGTTTTCTATAGCCTAACATGCACATCCATCATTAGAAGCAACACAACAAGGATATACATAATAAGTTTCATGCAATCATAAGTAAATACTAATGGATCTAGCCGAACATATTATAAGGAAGTGGAGAACACAAATCAATCAAACAACACATAGACATATTGAATGATAAAAGATAAAGGATCTCACTTGATTAGAACATGAGCTATTGGCAGATACAAGAGGGTTTTGACACCCTAAAAACGGCCTAAGTAGCTGCTAAGTTCGTCTTCTAAAACTAGGGTTCGGATCCCAAAAGTTACACACTTAAAAAACCTAAAACGAGTTTGTATATATAGATTTTCGAGCGCGACGGCATCGCAAGGTTTCTGACGCTGTCGCTCCGCCGAATCTTCTAGGGTTTCTTGTGAGGCGGCTACGTTCTGACACCGTCTTGAAAATCTTGATGCCGTCTCTTGTAAGATATGACGGCGTCGCTAGGAATTGCGACGCTGTCTCCAGGCACTGTACAAAATTCTTCAAGAGACTTCAGTGTAGAGTTGTAGTCTTGTATGTTTCTTCTCCAGTTGAGCCCAAGTTACGTATATTTCCTCTAAAATCCATACAAATGCTAAAAATACAAAAATAAACGATTAAGCACATAATCTGGGCATATTTGCATGATTTAGGGGGTTAAATAACCCCGAAAAAGTGTATAAAATGACACCTCATCAAATACCCCTATACTTGGGATTTGCTTGTCCTCAAGCAAATGGGCTTTTCTACATAGACAATAGCAGTATCGGGGGTATTTAACTTACTCTTCAAAGATATTTTACGACACAACCTTCTAGACCTCGTAATTAAAAGCACGGAAAGCATATACTAGCACCTCACATAAGTGTTTGGATTCTCCCTTTCTCTCAGGTGCATAATGAATTATAACAATATGGGAAACGAGAAAATTAACACTCATTACCTGTCATAGCATACAAACTACCATAGGCTTGGTAAAGGATCAACCACCACTAGGCGTAAGTATTTAGAAATTACTATCAAAGAGGGCTTTAAAAGGTTGTGATGTGTAAGGTGTAGGTTAAACAACAACAGGCCAACAACAATGGATGGTAGATACATGGGCGGTGACGGTAATAACTACAAGAATACATGTTGAGGCGTTGCTAAGCCAAGACTCGACTACTCTACGGATGGAAAACGAACTAAAACATACAAACTCTACACAACTCTACATCAATCTATTTCTTTTTCTATTTTGTTTTTCTCTTGTTTTTTTGATAAGGGATAATACATAACTTGGGGTTTGTAACACACCCCTACACTTAAGTTTTTTCTAACTCATTACAATTTACTAATCTAATGACCCGAATTGAAAGGATCAACAAACATGGAGCGTATTAAGCTCTATTAGGGGTAACATGTGACTTCTTCAATTCTTCATAAGATAAAAACTACCATAATTCCCAATCGTCCCAAAACTGTATTTACAAGGATAAATGACTCGACTTAGCAACTATGTACTCCTATAATAATAACTGGGTTTACAATAATATACTAAAAGCGAGTACATACAAGGTAGGCTAAGGCGATTTAGATGTAACAATTGGTTTAAGGGTGACAATGCTCTTCATTAATAGTCTGAATCCACCAGAAAATTTCAAGAACCATGAAAAGGATAGGCTCGGAGGGGTGTACTAGGAGTATCATGCACTAAAAATGAATGCATGGCAAGGGTGTGGGATAGTTATATGATTGAGGTGACCATCCTAACAATTACAGGTTTAAAACATGGGTTATCCTAGTGCCTCTTATCATTTAGAAAATCTTAATTTTCACTATGCGGTCTCGGGATGTATCACAAAAACAAGTTCTAGAATTTAATACACTACCGGTACACTCATAAAATTTTAAACCGATACCAATGCTCCAGAAAAGGCTATGAAACCACATATACACATCTATAACGATGAAATAGATACACATGATTGCTCACTCCTTAACTCAAGAAAGATAAAGGTAAAATTACCTTGTGTATCAAAAATGGATACACGAATTCCTATAGATCTAAAGGCGAACCTCATATTTTTACGGTGGAATTTGAGAGTTTTTTTGTGCTAGTCATATAAATTCCTATCCATGAGACGCTGATACAACTCGGTTTTCATCGGTATGTGTCCAAAAAAAATTTAAATTTGGGCCAAAATTACCGTTTATGCTATGTTTCGATATATTACTTATCATTTTAAGGACAAAGCAAAGGGCAATTGAAATAATAGTTTCTAAGGCTTATTTTCTCTCCTACACTTAAGTTGAACATTGTCCTCAATGTTCTTAAAAGTACCCGTAATACGAATAAAGGGAAAAGAAAACAAGTAAAAGAAACTAGTACTCCCCTGGTTTGCTAAATAATAGAGAAGAAACATGCGATAACTGGTTAAATCGTCCTCCAAGATTCATCCTCCTGAAAATTCCTAAGAACTTCTGGGTTTCTTCACATCAAATAGAACCTGTAATTCAAAGACAAAGACAACTACACCTAGCGTAAAATCGGTGGGATAATGATATATACAACAAAACTTTTAGGGTTGACTCTATGAAAGCAATAAATATAGGATGATTGTGATGATATAATCAAGGTTTCTCCAGGTTCTTAAGAAAATTACAAATTTTGGATATTGTACAAATTATTTTCGAAAATAATAGTAAAAATTTGAATTTTCATACGTCTGGAGGCGTGACACAGTCAGTAAAAATCCTGACGCCGTCTCCAGATACTGTGAAAATTTCACATTCATTTTTCTTGAAAAAAATTCCTGCTCGCAATTCTATTAGTTATTTCCTGTAGAAAATACTGCATAAAATCTGAGATTAACCATTACAATCATATGACTCGAAACTGACGCGAATTAATCTAAAAGATTTATTTTATAAACCGGATATTTTCCCTTACACTTGTTTGATCCAAAATACCTTTGATTGCAATTAAGACGAGGTTAAAGACAAAACAAAGCATGATTACATATAATCCAAACATATAAGAACAAACAATAAAGAATAAAACACACGACACTCCTAAATGCAGAAAATAAAAGATCGGGTTGCCTCCCAAAAAGCGCTTTTCTTTATTTAACGAGTCTTGTAGCTAGACTCGGAGTCACACTTCCTAACGTGACTCCTCCTTCATCTGCAACTCCAGTCAATTATTCGGGCCCAAGCTCTAGACATTATTTATAAAACCCTAATATTTTGCTCATCACGTACTCTACTCCACTTCTCTTGTCCTCCTCGTTCCTAAGTTAGACTGATTTTGTATGCTCTTTTTCTAAGTCTGATAACGAGTTATATTGATATATTTTATGGGGCATCTTATAGGCAATCTCATTGATTCCGTCAGTAAGCTTCACCTCTCCTAGTGATAGGTCATGAGTCATATTGGATATTTCAACAAAGGGCTTCCCTAGTACTACTTGTGACAACCTAGGGTCTATGATTGAACTAATATCCTCAACAATCATAAAGTCTGCAACATAAATGAAGTTTCCTATGAAGATATACATTCCCTTAATTCTTACTGTGAAATTGCTCACTCCTCTAATTGTATCTTCCACAGGGTCAAGTTTTCTCCTCATGATCCAATTATACAACATTCGGGTCATGATGTTCAGAGAGGAGTTGAGACCTATGTAGGCTTTTTCCACATGCACATGTCCAATACTTCATGGTATTTTCAGGTTTGATAGGCATCCATCTGTAATGATGGGGTTTCTCAGAAACAAGGATGGAATTGGGCCGCATAGTAGGTACTTATGATATGCTAGTTCGCTCATAGTCAGAAATGTGTCAAAATAATATACTTCTAGTCCTCCTGTTGCTGCATTTTAATTTTCTCTGAGTTCTTCTCTGCGAGAATCATCATACTTTTTAATTATTTCAATAAACATTATGTCTCCATCATCCCCCTTCGTGCAAACAAATTCTGTGTCAGATGATTGGGGAACTATAACAACCCGTAATTTTCCAGTATTTCTTCAATGTAATATCTACTTATTACATTAAGTACTACTTTTTCACGGGAATACAATTTTGTTTCATTTCATTCCATTACGTAACATAATTTACATTTCCAAAAGTAAACGAGCTCTCGCAACGACCTATGCCTATTCTATCTATGTTTACATCAAGCAAACATCATAACATGTCAAGTCAATATCATAATATCATTTTTACAAAGTACATTACTAATATAATGTACCATTCGCAACGTTATATCAAGACATGCCTTAAACCGTTATCGTATATCTCTAAAACCCTAATTCCATGTAAAGTTAACATCTAAAGTGAATGTACAAGATACTAAAGCATATGTACAAGTAATATAACATCTCATTTGAATTATAAACTCCCTCCAAGTCAAGGTACAAGTCCTTAAAAGCACAATGTACAAGTCATTAAGCATGACATCTAAAATAGCCATTTTACCTATGTTTTCCTAACGAATCTTGTACAAACTATTAAGTACAATGTACAAACAAGCAATGCTCAACTTTTAAACAACATTTCCCTCCATTTCAATCACTTAGACTCATTTTTAAACTCAAAACCCTAATTCAAACCAAGAAACCCTAAAACCGAGCTAGTTTCTAAACCATGACCCATTTCTTTGTTTTTACCCATTATTAACCTAAACCATTAATCAAATTAAGTTATAAACACTTAATTACAACATTAAATTTCATAATCTATCCTCATTACTCCATTGTACAAGAAATTTGAACCAAAAACCCTAACCCGAGCAAGTTTGAACTCTATACTCATTTTCCCTCCTTTTTACCTATTTTGAAAACCAACCAAGCACCCTACCACCTCTATGATCTCATAACCAGGTCATAAGCACCTCTAAGCTTCCAACTTGGTCACCAAGGCTCCACATCACCTCTTTGTCTCTCTTTCTTAGCCGCGGCCACACGAACACCCCTAATACCTTCTACTTTGCAATCCTACTTCCATAGCTTCTCCTTATCATCTCCTAGCTTCTCCATATCATCACTAGCCTCTCTTAGTCATACCATATGTGTCCTAAACTTAACCATGAAGTTTCCTTGGGCCCTAAGGGGTTTGAACCCTATATAAAGGGTGTAAACCCTTTCATTTTAACTCACACCTCAATTATTTCTATCTAATCATCAATGGAGTCTAAGGTATGATCAAGCGTAACAATAGAAATCCCAAGAGCAGAAGTCAAGCAAAGAAACCAAGAAAAGAAGCCCTGGAGTTATTATTCTAGGCGTACGAAGCTAAAAGTCCTAATTTCGACCCATTTCCAAGCTATAAGCTCAAAACCAGGTTCCATAAGCTCACATTTTGTTTTCATACCCTTATAATGTTCATATGATCATGCTTAAACTATTGTTAAAAGCTTTGAACTCAAAAACATATGTGTTTTACGTTTTTGATCCAAACCAAGCTCATGAAACCCTAATTTTATGTTTTTGATTAATCTATAAGCTAAACTTGTAAACTATTGTTATAATCTATCATAATAAGCTTATCTAACATTATAATAAGTAATTTATTAAGTCTTGAAAGAATTTAAACTTAAAACCAGCGCGTTTTCATTTTAAAACCCTAATTCGACCTGTTTTGATTTCTAGCTTAACGAATCATTATTTTAAACTTTTGTTACGTTAAACCTTCATATTTTAGCTTATATTAATAAGCTATAACCCGTAAATTACTTTTCATATGGAAAAATATCATTATTATGGATTTTGGACTAAAAACGATACATTTTTCATGCAAAAGGGTATATATCGTAACTTTCTGAAACTTATAACTAAAGGGACTGAAAATGTCATTTTATCAAAGTTATAACTATAAGGGTCTATTATGTCACTTTCCAAAATACAAGGTTTATTTTGTACATCTTTTAAACTTGAAGGACCAAACTTGTAAAAGTGAAAACTCCAAGGGTATATTTTGCCATTTTTCATTCTTAAGGGACTAAAATGTAACATTTTGAAAAAGTGTAGAAATGTGTTCAAAACCTTATAAGACATAACTTTAATTAACACTTGACGTGCTTATCATTTCCAGTTATTGAGCAAAATGCTTAAAACCGATTATGTTATAACTATTATAAAATTCATCAACGATGTGCTTTTTAAAAATCCTGCCCCGAATCTATATCATACCACAATACTAGGGAGCTTCATATTAAGGGGTTTCATCTTGGTATTACGTTCTGACTGAGTTGTTGGGTTTACGATTTAAAGTGCCCTAGCTCCTCAAACGTTTACTGAATGACCTCTAAATTATGATGGCCCGAACAGTGATACAATATTTCCATAATATTTCAATCAAAATGATATTACATTATGACATAAAACATATACAATCAAACTAAGACTTGACATATTACACCAGGCCGTGTGTGACGAAGCCGTTACTTTCATTTTAAATACTTTTGCCATCAATCAGATTTCTCAATACTGTTAAGGTGAGATCCATTGCCTCACTTTTAAACCTTTTAAATATTTCTTAAACTTGTGAGGGGGATACATGCTATAAACTATATTTTTCAACTATACTCTATTCTGATACGTGAGATTATAATTCTACTTTTACTTGTTTTCTAAATCCCGAAGGGAATTCATGTTATAAACTATGAATACAAGTGTTTTCTAAACTATATGCTATCCTGATATATTATTGCCTAAGTACATGGAAGTATCTCTTAGGGTAGTAACTCCTAGTATGTCTTCGGGTAATGACTCCCAATATCTCTTTGGGTAATATCTCCCAATATCTCTTTGGGTAATATCTCCCAATAACTCTTTGGATAATAGTTCCTAGTATCTCTTTGGGTAGTAGCTCCTAGTATGTCTTCGGATAGAGGCTCCTGGTTCTATTAAGTTTAAATATGTGATTCATGAGCTTAGGGCAATAATACTGTTTTCCATGATAATACTGTTTTCCACAATAATACTGTTTTTCTATAATGATTGTACTCATTGCAATTATCACTTATAATGACTTGTATTCAAACTATTTATCATAAACCTATGAATTTCACTCAACCTTTGTGTTGACCCATTTTATGCATGTTTATCCCAGGTAATTGAGCAACTTATGGCATGGAGTGGCATGGACTTGAAGATGGCTAAAACCTGTTATCATTCACATTTTATGTTTCTAGATTTTGGGACCTGCCTTTGTAAAACTCTGATTTTAAATGAATGATAACGTATCTTTTAAAAACGTCTCTTTTGAGTCATTTTCTATGATTGTGTCTGTGATTCATGAAGTAATACCCCAGATTAGCTTCCGCTGCTATATTTCCAAAATGGGGGTGTTACAGGAACCAAGCTGGATGACTCAAGGAACGAATTGAGTTTACGAATTTTTTATGTGATGAATGAGATTAATGGATCAGGTTGTGAGGGTGAGTCAGTGTTAATGTTTTCAGTGTTGCCCTCTTCTTCTCGCTCTTCTTCTTCTGACTTCTTATGTTCACTTTCTACCCTGACCATTGCGTGGTGATCTTCATCCGTAGCGCCCGTCTTGGCGATTTCGTTCTCCCCTGGCTTGTCATCATGGGGTTTGCTTGGTTTCTTGGGATATATTGTGATAGCATTGATCCAATTGTAGATACGGGCTGAACATTGGGGGTCTTCCACCGGGTAAGAACGAGCGGACAAAACTGGAGAGGTGGAGTTAACATTCAGTTTTGGGTTCTTAACCGTGTTACTCGGGAGTGCTCTCGTTATTCGATCAGTGATGGCCTTTAAGTCTGTGTCAATTTTATTGGTCAACTCGCCTTGTTGTTGTTTGAAATCGACTTCAAACTCAGACAATCTAGCGTCTTGAGATGCCATGAAGTTAGACACCAATCCTTCGAGATTCGATTGATTATTAAAATTTTGAGAATTGTTGTTGAAGGAGTGGATCAGGAACGAACCGTTTGGTTGAAAACGATTAGGTGGGTTTAAAAATTTATTTTGAGAATTTTGGGGTTGTTTCCAACTAAGGTTTGGGTGAGTTTTTCATGACAGATTATAGGTGTCACCAAGGTTGTTTTGCTCGTGCTTGAAAGTAAACCACTTGCCTCCTGCTTCATCGGTACACGAGGACGCATAATCAACAAAAGCTTGCTTAGGATTTTCCATGCAATAATGAGTGTCGTGAGGACCACTGCAGATTTCACATGAAGAAGTGATTTTGTTCACTTGAACAGATTTCTTAGGAGCAAGATGAGCTTTCATCAAGCGTTGTGTTGATAGAAATAATTCCTAAGAACGTTATTAATATTTTTTGACCTCTCTACGTTTTGATAATCACAAAATATAAAAACGCTCAATGTAAAATTAAACGTAAACAAGTTATTAGTCGTAAATTTTTATTTCGAAAATTTAATCACATAAAAGGTATGAATAAATAAATACTCAGTGTATTTTATGATCAAAGGAATTTTTATTCTACCTCACATTTTTTATAAAATGTTAGAAATATTTTTATAACTTATACAAAAAAAAATTATATTTATAAGAAATGTTTTATTCAAAATAAATGTTTTGAATTCAAAATTTCAACCTAAAAACGGATATATTTTATCCAGGAAACACCTCCCTGGAAAAGACAAAAAAGGGAGCGTTTGGCTCTAGGCGGCCCCCTTAGTGATATGGGGCCGGCCTAGGAGCTAAGGGGACCGGCTAGACAAAAATGCTCCCAGCTTTGTCTATAAATAGCAAATTGTTCCCAACAGATTCTTTACCTTTTGCACACATATTCTTTCTGTTCTAAAATCATTTTACATTCACTTCCATTCCTTTGATCATTTAATCCTAAGTATTTGTTTCCAAGTAATCCAAGCTTAGATCTTCAAGTGCAGGAGAAGAATACTTCTTACCTTCAAGTTACGAAGTATTATAGCTTAGTTCGTGTTCTCGTAACTTAGTTACAACTGTGTCATAATTTGTAAATCATTTGTGCATCTTGTGTAATTGTATGTAATAGTTAGATCGTGGTGATCATAGAGAGTATAATTAGATCGTGTTGATCATTGAAAGAATAGTTAGATTGGGGTAATCTTGTTAGTGCTAAGGAGAAGTGATATTGTGTTAGTGTGGTTAGTATTTTAGTCCTCAAAATACAAAGTCTGTGGTAGATTGGTTCTAGCTAAGATTAGAACTCGACATTTGGCTTAGTGTCAGAAATTGGTGTAAGCTACTTGTGTACGGTTTTCTCCGCCTAAAGGGAGTTTGTTGACATAGTAAAGAGAACTCTCGACTTGGGTACTCGGGGAGTGGAGTAGGGCGAAGAGGAGCTTCATTACCGAACCACTATAAATCCTTGTGTTGTGGTTTGATCTTTTTAACTCTTATCTCTTATCTTTCATATTTTTTATTATTCATTTACTTAGTTAAAATTATTCATATTGTGTGCACATTGAAATCACATAAAATCGAATTTAAGTTTTTATAAACAAATAATATACTAAAATAAAAAGCGGTAAACTATTCAACCCTCCCTTCTAGTTCTCCACAATTGGTATCAGAAGTCAGGTCAAACAAGATTTTTAAAATAAATTGTATTTTAAAACGTGAATCGATCTATGGAATCGGAAAAATATTTAGGAGGGCAATCTATGCAAAGACCACCACTATTTCAAAGTGATGGATTTATTTATTGGAAAAATAGATTCGAAACTTATATGAAATCAAAAGATCTAGATCTTTGACATATTATTACTTATGGTGATTTTCCTCTCGTTTAAAATAATCCTGAAACTAAAAAGGATGAAATTATACCATTTGACAAACAAAGCGACGATCTTAAAAAGAAACTTGCTAAAAATAATGAAGCTAAAATGGTAATTTATAATGCTTTGCCACGCAAAGAATACGAAAGAATTTTTATGTGTAAAACCGCAAAAGAAATTTAGGATACTTTATTAATCACTCACCAAGGTAATAGTCAAGTCAAAGATAATAAAATAGTTCTTCTTGTTCAACAATATGAACAATTTATGATTATGGAAGAGGAATCGATAGATAATGGATTTGCTAGATTTAACACTATTATTACTAGTTCAAAAGCACTTGATGAAGGTTTTTCTAGCAAGAACTATTTTAGGAAATTTCTTAGGACACTTCATCCTAAATGACGCGCAAAGGTTACGTGTATTGAAAATTCGAAGGATTTGACATCACTATCACTTGATGAACTTATTGGAAATTTAAAAGTTTATGAAGTGATAATAAAGAAAGATTCTGAAATGGTCAAAGGCAAAATAGAACAAAGTAGATCTCTTGCCTTGAAGGCTAAAAAGGAATCTAGTGATGAAGATAGTTCGGTCTCCGATAGTGAAGACGGAGAATACGTCATGGCTGTGAGAGACTTTAAGAAATTTTTTAAAAGACGAGGAAGAGATGTAAGACAACTACACAATGAAAGAAAGTCATTCCAAAGGAGAAAGATGACAAGAATGGCAAAAGCGAAAGAAAATGCTTTAGATGTGGAGATCCAAATCATCTCATCGAAGAATGCCCGAAACCATCAAGAAACTATAATCAAAGACCCTTCGTTAGAGGAACATGGTGTGATAACGATGATGATAAAGAAGAAAGACTAAAGACGAAAATTGTCTTATGGCTAAAGCATCCAATGAGGTACTTTTCGAAACCGAATTTTTTAGTGATGACTTATCATCGTTAGATGAAAAAGACTAGATAGTGAGTATAATCGATTATGCAAAGTTGGTCTAAAAGTCATGGCTAAAAATAAATCACTAAAACTAACTAAAAATCGGCTAGAAAATGAAGTACTCGAATTAAAAAATAAATTATCTAAATTAGAAAAAGGTAAAGAAACTGATGAAGAATATAAAATATGTCAAGACCTTAAATATGAAAATGAAAAACTTAAGGAGGAAATCTCTAAGCTTAATCAATTTAATAATAGTACTCACTCACTTAAGAAAATGTTAAGTCTTCAAAACCATCCGGAGATAAATCGGGTCTAGGATTTAATTCGAACGAAGCATCAACAAGTGAGACTAAACGAGTAAATTTTGTAAAATCACAAGAGCTTGAACCTAAGTCTATTAAAGAAAAATTAGCAGAATCAAATTCAAGCCCAAAACCTAAATATATACTTATAAACAACAGTAAAATTTCCATTGCAAGTGATGATGAAGTAAAAAGTTTTTATAAACCTTCCTTAAAACCCAGAGTCGGATTTGTTAAACCCAAAATGAGATCAAAAACTCCTCCTCCAAAAAAGAACTAATAATTCTCACCCTTGGTCTAAAATGCCACAACCTAAGAGAGATCAAGATAGACAGAAATTACTCTAACACCAATCATTCAATGTGAAATTATCCACAACAACCAAACTACATTCCATGGGGAATTTTTCCACCCTATATGTATCCAAATCAAATGCAACACATGCAAAGTATGTTTGGAACTAACAATATTAGACCCATGAGATATTGGGGACCAAATGCTTGAATTGTTACATGATTTAGGTAGATATGTTTGTGAACATATTTTGGAACCTGACGAGTAGATTGAAGATCATACATTCTCTAATCTTATGACGGGGTAACCAAAAGAAATTGGCTACATTCAAAGCATTCTCATTTGAAGTTATTGAAGCAAGTACATCATTTAAAAACAATATAAAAAGAAAATGCGATTTTTTTGGCATCATTACAAATCAAAAATGCACATTTGAAACAGACTTATAAAGATTTGTTTGAGTCAGTCCAAAAGTCAAAAGTTAAAACAAATCAATGTGATGAAGTCAAAGTTAAGGTCAATTTTGATAAGATTGAAACTAAAAACATTGAGTTGGAACATCGAGTGGCTTCATTGCTTAAAGAGAATGAACACTTAAAGTTGGTTTACAAGAATTTTTTTGATTCAATAAAAAAACCACGAGTTCAAAAAGAAAATTTGAGGTCAACATTGTCTAAATTAGCGATTACTCACATTTTGGGGAAGATGATTCCTCTCTAAGTTCAATTACTAAGAGTAACATTTCTGAACTTAAATAGGAATCGAGGGAGAATATTTGTGAAAATGCAAAATGTGAGCTTCAAACAAAGATTGTCGAACTTGAAAAGGTTTTAACTCAAAAGACAAAAGATTTTGATGATGTCAAACTAGAATTGTCGAACAGAACGGCTAAATTCAAGGCGTATTTTGAAAAACATAAGAATATGAAAGTTGTTCTTGAACGACAATTGGCTCGTAAGGTTGATGATTCTAAAGCTGAAAAGGATCAATTTTTGAAAGAAATTAATCATTTAAGGAATCAACTTGAGAATCTAAAAGGGAAGTATGTAGAAACTAAGTTTGATAAACCATCAATTTTGGGAAACCACATTCTGACAAGCTTTTGATAAACTCTTAAATTTCAAAATCATGGTTCATTCCCAAAGTTTTTGTGCAAAAGGATATGTCAAAACCAGTCACTGCACAGTCTTTATCTAAAAATGAAAAAATCAGCTTTTGAAACGAATTGCATCTTTGGAATCAAAATTGGCATTACAAGATATTCGTTTTTGTCAAAAGGAATACCATGAGTTGAGAACTTCATACAATGCTTTAAAAGTAAAGTTTGATTCTCTTAATCGAACAAAAAGGAAAAATAATGTTTTCAACTCATCAAAACCTAAAGTAAGTGTTTCAGAAAAGGTTCACATGGGTGAATCTTCAAAATCGTTTTCAAAAAGAGTTTCTCAGTTTACAACCTATTCTTTGCAAAAAGATATGAAGTTTTCTAAGAAATCTCAAACTTTTGAAACACCTTTTTCTCAAAAGATTCTTAAGACAAGTGCTTCAAAAACAAAGAATCAAGTTTTTGAAACCCGACACTCTTGTTTTACACCGGTAAAATAAGTGTGTAAACCAAAGCAAAGTCATTCGAAATCTTTCAAATATTCCAAATCAGAAATGCTTTCAATGCAAAATAAGAATGACCCTGCGTCGATCATCAAAGAGAAATGTAGATTTTCAAACGGTTCAAAAACAAAATTTCAAAATGATACATCAAATGTCAATAAATAATGGAAATCTTCTTCGTCAACAAGATTTAAAACTCCTCAAGAAAGACCGAGTTTCAATAATAAATGGAAAATCAAAAGGATTTTAAATCTCTATTGATTCCACGAGAGTTGTTTCCAAATGAAACACCGGTTTCAAGCCCTCGTTGGAATTCAACTTCTTTACATCGACTTGACACAACTTTCAAATGGTTTTCAAAACTTGACAAACCCGTTAGCACCGTGCTTAAATGGGTTCCAAAGGTTGTTTTCTAATTTGATGTCACAATGGCTTGTAATCATTTTAGATTGCACCCCGCGCTTCAAAATAATGGTTTGTAATTAAATGTCAGATTGCAACCCGTGCCTCAAATAAAAGGAAAATATACGTTTCAGTGCATTTATCCTTAACAACAAAAAGAGCAATCCTTTCGGTCTTAAGCTATTCACACAAAACATTCTAACTTTTGTAGCTCAAGTCAATGGCTTGTTATTAAATATCAGATAACAACCTATTTTTCAAATAACAGAAAAGTGTACGTTTTAGTGCACTTTATCTTTAAAAGATGAGAAATCTTCTTTGTCCTGAGCAATTCTTATCAAAATTCTTTCAAAAAGTTTGCTCGGGACATACGACTTCTATGTAAATGCCAGCTTAGGACTGGTTCTTCAAATAAAGGGAATTGTACATTTTTGTACATTTATCCTCACAACGAAAAGCTTACAACTTCTCGGACTTGAGCTATTTCATTAATATATTCCAAATCTTGAGCTCAAGTAAAATGGTATACAAAAGTTTGAACACAAATTTTCAAGAATTATTAAAAAAGATTTTTTAAAATCTTTCAAATTGTGTGTTCAACACTCCCTTTTTCTCTAAATCATTTGATTTACATCTATTTTTGAGGGGGAGTTTTTCAAAACCAAGCGTTTAATGTTGAATACAATTTTCAAGATTTTTTCAAAAAGATTTTTCAAAATCTTTCAAATTGTGTATTTAACACTCCTTTCCTCGTTAAATCATTTGATATATTTTTAAGGGGGAGCTTTCGAAACAAGTAGTGTTTGAGCATTATCTTTCAAAATAATGTGCTCAGCACTCACTCTATCCCTCAATATAAAAATAATCGATATAAAATAGTTGTTGTCAAGTGTGTATATATCGATAAGCGTGCAAATGGTGAAGATTGTGTCCGATTACGACCGTTTCTTGAATTTAACAGGATGAGGAGTGAGCAATCTGCTGACCATCCGTTTTAGATATCGAAATACTTTGACACAACTAGTATTTCAAACTTGTTTAAAACATTCTCAAATGTTCCAAATAGAAATCATGCTATATCCGTTTTCTCCCATGTGCTTTCAAAATCTCATATAGCTATTTTAATCTATTGATGTCAAAAATATCATATGGTGTGTTATTTTTGAGGGAGAGAAAATATGATTAAAATGTGATCAAGAAAAATAAATGCTTAAGTGTGTGATTAACAAAGTGATTTAAAAGACTCAAGTGCAATCAAACTAATCCTCCATGAGCAAAATATTTTTTTGTGCAAAACTCTTTCAATATTATGATGCACATGTGTAGGGGGAGTATTTCTCAAAAAGTGAAACTTTCAAAGTGTTAAAAGTTTTGATTTATATCAAACACTTTGATTAATTTTTAAAAGGTTTTATGGTTTCGATCTTAATACCAACTACCTCACGATGATCAAGGAAGTAATAAGGTGGTAAGGCTAGGTATTATCTTATGATCGAACCAGAACTGGAGGGATCTCCCCAGGGACATTCCAAATAGATATAATAAAAGTCCTTAGGTATGTTGGAGTTGAATGACAATAGGAATAATGTCAACAAAGGCATGAGCTATCATCGGAACAATCATAACATGATGATAGTAATGACGTCTTGGTAAACATTGAAGGGGTTGAAGAATGAAAAAGAAATGATGTGTAAAGGGTGAAAGAAGGAAGCCCTACACAAACATTAGGCAGAAATCGGGTCAATACATAATCTATCGAATATCACAAAGATGATATTTGGTATTGAAGAAAGACATCATGAACCCAGTGATGCAATGCACAACCCTTCCCAGCCACTAAATATTCTCTCAAAAGAATTCTTATTTCATTGTCACAGAGATTAAACGTATAATCTATTGACATCTCACTCCAAGATTGTTGATACTGAAAAGGTGTCAGTCTGCTCCATCCTCCGATCACTAAAACCAAAAAGCACCAACTGAGTCTAGAGCCAAATGAGATTATATCATCAAATCTCACATAGGACACAAAAGTAAATTTGTATTAAACATTAATGATACAAAACATACAAGAGTTGCTTATATTTCTATGTGACATTGCATGTCTTAGTGACATTTCCGAAACATTCAAGAGTGATACTTAAATAAACTATTCACAATGATGAATGGAAATCCTACCAGTGCTAACATCAAACCAACGTTGAATGTAGGTCACTAATTTGAAAATGATTGCTTAATGATTCATTTTAGTGTTAACTAGCAATATAAGTTGTCACACCCCGAAAATTTCAGGTCAATATTTTAAACTTTTCTGACAATTATTTTTGACTTTTATACGTTAAGTTTGAATCCGACAGTTTACAGGGAAATTAACCCGCGTAAATCTGAAAAACGTCATCGGACGCGTTCCGACTTTGGATTTTGATTAATTTAGATATTATATGAGTTATTTTAACTTTTCTAAGTGTTTCGTAGTTTACGATCACTCCCGGTATTTATTTTTACGCTTTAACGTTTAAATTGCGTTTTTCGCGTTTTTGACCTAACGGAACCCCGAAAACCCAAAATCTTTTCGTGTAAACTTTTGTTATTGTCCATCTCATGTTCATAAGGTAAAAAATTCGTTCATCCCTCCCCCTCTACTCAAAACAAACGCATACACACACTTAATTAAATCAAAGAGCATCTTTTATCCTTATTTTGAATTTTAAAAATAAAACACCATCACATGCAAGATAGTGACACCTTTGTATTCATCTTCCATGCATGAACATGTGATTCTTATACCTCTTTGTCTTCATTCACCCATGAAGGACCACAACTCCACTAAGCATTTGATTTAATTTAGCAACTAGTGATTTAAGCTTGAACCCCCTCCCCTTGTGGCTTGTGTTTGCGTCCGAACCCAACCACACACACCTTTGGTGTGTGTTGGTCACTTAGCCATTTGGTTACATATCTTTGACTAGCTGATCGTGCCGAATTCACACCGTAAATATATATAATATATAACAAAATATAAAATATATAAAGAAGTGTAAAAACCGACAATCAATGATACCGAGAAGTA
>BQNB010091231.1:0-26933 GCA_026074375.1 Tanacetum coccineum
AAAGGGGCTGCTAAGATTAAACAGCACCCGTTCTTTAGTGGTCTAAATTGGGCTCTAATATGATGCGCAATTCCACCAGAGGTGCCTGTTGTATCAATGGATAAAGCAACCAAGTGTGTGGACTACAATGGTGCTGCTGCTGGACACCTAGAATTTGAGCTATTTTAGGTACTAGAAGGAATCAGGTTTGTAGGTATTTGCGATCACTTGTCTCGTTTGTATCTACTTCATTATGTAAATGTGTTTGGGGAATAGAAGACATTTTTGAGTTAGTGAATAGTAACACGAAATGCTTTTCAAATTTAATGATATAAACAAACAAAAATGCTCATTGAGGTGCGGTTGCAAATGCATTTTCCTAGACATGGAAATTTGGTAACCACATTGAATAGTGTAGACAGCCTCTACCTGCACCCTCTAGTAAGTAAAGAACACATTATCTGTGGTTGGAGAATAGAAGACATTATCTCCAAATTTCCATGTCCAGGAAAATGCATTTTCAACCGCACCTCAATAAGCATTTTTGTTTGTTTATATCATCAAATTTGAAAAGCATTCCATGTTACTATTTACTAACTCAAAAATTTCTTCTATTCCCCAACCACATTTACATAATGAAGTAGATACAAATGAGACAAGTGATAGCAAATACCTACAAACTTGATTCCCTCTAGTACCTAAAATAGCTCAAATTTTGGGTGTCCAGCAGCAGCACCATTGTAGTCCACACACTTGGTTGCTTTATCCATTGACACAACAGGCACCTCTGGTGGAATTGTGCATCGTATTAGAGCCTAATTTAGACCACTAAAGAACGGGTGCTGTTTAATCTCAGCAGCCCCTTTCTGTGACCCTAATCGGTTTTCAGGCTCCTTTACTAATAACCCTTTAATAAGATCCCATGCTTGGAAATTAACAAGTGGAGTGTCTGGAAACTCGAGGCTTTGTAGAACCACAATGGCCAATGTTTCATTGTTGCCTGAACCTTTGAAGGGTGTCCTCCCATACAAAAGCTCGTATAAGAAAATTCCAAAAGTCCACCAATCAACAGCACTTCCATGACCATCTCCTTTGATGATTTCAGGAGCAAGATACTCATGGGTTCCAACAAATGTGTTGGATCGGGCTTCTGTCGGTTCAGCCACAAGCTGTAGCAATGGCACGTGATGCGTCATAAAGAGGGGTTTTGTTTTTTTCCTTTGTTTTTTTCCTTTGTATGCTGGCAAAATTCTAGGGCCTGAAACAGTGAGCATTTGACATGTAGCTTATTGCAAAAAAAGGGTCTTAAATACAGTTAGAAACCAGCACATTGGCCTGACATCCTCTGAGTGATCCATTGCACCTGATTAAGTGATATGTAGGATGTATCGGGTTTGAGAGCAACGAAGAGAAAGACAAAGTCTGTGTGACAATGTATGACCATTCTTGTCGAAATATAATTTCTCATGCTATCTCACGGTTTCAGTCTCAAAGTACACTATACCAGCATAATGCAAATATTCTATGGCATTTAGACTTCAGCCACATCTGAATCCGCTAAAATATTTAAAGTTCCCATGTTATGCAGAAGCCAAACAGATAGCAATGATGGACATATTACCGGGGAAACCCCTTGTTTACCCAAAAAAATATGCAATGATTAAAAAGAAGCAATTTAAAATCACTTATCTTTTTTTGATATATATTCAAATCTTCTCAGAATGTGTACCATGACAGATGTACATAAGTTCATTGTGCCACGGTAAATGCTAGCGAACAAGTTGATTTGCAAGATTATCGAACAACATTCAACATTAGTTCTGAAGTGCAGAATTCTTCTCACCAAATAAATTTCATTATAGGAAATAATTTTTGTTCTTATAAATTCCCTATCTATTTTGGAGTGATACATTTAAGTAAGCACTTAATTGATAAAAAATTATGAGGCACTGCTCATCATTTATAGAGCAGTTCCCATAACATCCACAACAACAGTGTAAAAAAATATACTATACATTCCATGTTTAAAAAGTATTAAAATGCATAAATATACGATAGTAACAAATGCATGAGTTTCAACCTACCTTGCTGCTTGTTCATGATAATATCTGTCAGGTTGTTTCTGTCAAAGGACATGTAGATCCCTACCTGGGCAGTAATCCATAACAAGACATGATAAGTTGTGAGATACAAAATGAGCATAAAGCGTTAGGAGAAAAGGATGATCCAGAATTCTTAAAATTTCTTGTTCTGTATGTGCCCTTGCCATTTTTTTCCTTCTCTCCAAGAACTCATTGTCCATCACCTTTATTGCATACCGAAGATTAGTACCCACTAATTCAGCTAGATACACTGTACCAGTATCTCCTCATCCCAGCTTGTTCAAAAGATTAAAATGCCTTAATCCTAGAAATCCGATATTCTGTTTCATCATATCATGGATTGCCTGTCGCCTCGAGTCTATTGACATATGAGGTCTATTGCCAATGCTACATCTGCTGCTCTCTTCACTAATGCTAGTGCTACTACTATATTCACACATGCTGCTGCTATTTGAAGTTTGGGTGAAGTCCAATTTATCACCGTATTTAAAATTTGTATTATTGTATATAACATAGCCATTTGAACCATAGCCAGTTTGGGAAAAGCCATGTTTTACCTTGGTACTGATACGTGTACACGGAGGTGGATTTAGTTCTTTTAAAGCAAAGTGACATCTTTCACATACCAACTGACATGTGTCCGAAACAAAAGTAACATTCTCAATGACAGATGTTGCGGAAGGTAAGTCCTGTTTAGACTTCTTCTTTACAATGTTTTTGTTCCTGATTACCGTCTTGACTAGCTTTATTGACTTTCCTAACTTACTGCTGCTGATGAAGGAAGATGATGGCGTGCTCTGCAAACTCCCTTTTTGCCTCAACTTAAAGGATGCTTTAGTTACTGACTTGGCTTTAGAACCATTCACAACTGGCTTTGATGGCTCATCATAGGCAACACATTTTTTTGCATGTAACGCCGACTCAATCATAGGCAAAACGTTCCTGGATTCTGGTTCACATAAAAACTCATTCTGCCAAATTCCAGTTCCGACTCTCTTGGGTGACTTTTCCTTTTTATTAAATTGAACAGAAGATTGCGGACTATTGCTATATGATGACTTCATCTTGGGTCCGCCCTGCAGATAATCAGGCATTGTTCTTGAAGAAGTCGCCATTGATGTGCTCTCTTCAGGGATGAGAACTTTGACCTCTTTAACTTGACCTACAAAAGTACCGGAGTCACTTGTTTTCGCCTCGTCTTGTTTCCCACGTTCAATCATTGAGTTGGGGGTTTCTGGGAGGATCAGGGACCCCACCGTGATAATCAAGGCGGGGACCACTTCTCCCCCGAGACTTAGCCTCCAACCCAAGTTTCCATGGAGCTTGTTAAAGAAGTAGTTTAGTACATTAGCTACCACTATTCCAATAGTGATCGATAACTGAAAGCCGATGTTAAGTGACCCTCGATACTTGTATGGTGCCATTTCAGGTAATCAGGAACAAAAACATTGTAAAGAAGAAGTCTAAACAGGACTTACCTTCTGCTACATCTGTCATTGAGAATGTTACTTTTGTTCCGGACACATGTCAGTTGGTATGTGAAAGATGTCACTGTGCTTTAAAAGAACTAAATCCACCTCCGTGTACACGTATCAGTACCGAGGTAAAACATGGCTTTTCCCAAACAGGCTGTGGTTCAAATGGCTCTGGTATATACAATAATACGAATTTTAAATACGGTGATAAATCGGACTTCACCCAAAGTTCAAATAGCAGCAGCATGTGTGAATATAGTAGTAGCACTAGCATTAGTGAAGAGAGCAGCAGGTGTAGCATTGGCAATAGACCTCATATGTCAATGGACTCGAGGCGGCAGGCAATCCATGATATGATGAAACGGAATAGCGGATTTCTGGGATTAAGGCATTTTAATCTTTTGAACAAGCTGGGATGTGGAGATACTGGTACAGTGTATCTAGCTGAATTAGTGGGTACTAATCTTCGGTATGCTATAAAGGTGATGGACAATGAGTTCTTGGAGAGAAGGAAAAAAATGGCAAGGGCACATACAGAACGAGAAATTTTAAGAATTCTGGATCATCCTTTTCTCCCGACGCTTTATGCTCATTTTGTATCCGACAACTTATCGTGTCTTGTTATGGATTACTGCCCCGGTGGGGATCTACATGTCCTTCGACAGAAGCAACCTGACAGATATTATCATGAACAAGCAGCAAGGTAGGTTGAAACTCATGCATTTGTTACTATCGTATACTCCGTATTTATGCATTTTAGTACTTTTTAAACACGGAATGTGTAGTATATTTTGTACACTGTTGCTGTGGATGTTATGCGAACTGCTTTATAAATGATGAGCAGTGCCTCATAATTTTTATCAATTAAGTGCTTACTTAAATGTATCACTCCAAAATAGATAGGGAATTTATAAGAACAAGAATTATTTCCTATCATGAAATTTATTTGGTGAGAATTTGCATTCAAGAACCTATTGTTGACAGTTAGTTCGATAATCATGCGAAATCAATTGCTAGCTAGCATTTACCGTGGCAAATGAACGAGTATGTATATCTGTCATGGTACACATTCTGAGAAATTTGACTATAACAAAAAGAAAGTTTAAATTGCTTCTTTTATCATTGCTATTGTTACTTATGCACTAACTTGGGAATTTATATATTTGCAGATTCTATGTGGCTGAAGTCCTTATTGCCCTGGAATATTTGCATATGCTTGGTATTGTGTACCGAGACCTGAAACCGGAGAACATTCTAGTTCTACAAGATGTGTTGGATCGTAATAGTTTAAACGCAATCAAAGATATACCAAAAACAATAAATTTTATATAATCAAAATCTGTCATCCAATTTGTTCCTTCGAGGATGCAGACCCATGTGAATAGGGTCTCGAGAACTGTTATAGACCCTTTTTGCATTAAGCCTACATGACAAATGTCGTGTTTTAGCCCTAGAATTTTGCCAGCATACAAAGGCAAAAAAACAAAACCCCTCCCTATGACGCATCACGTGCCATTGCCAAGCTTGTTGCACTAAAATTAAAAGAAATACTGATCCAACTCATTTGTTGGAACCACGAGTTCTTGCTCATGAATCATCAAAGGAGATGGTCATGGAAGTGTTGTTGATTGGTGGAATTTGGGAATTTTTTATTCGAGCTTTTGATGGGAGGACACCCTTCAAAAGGTTTCAGGAATGATGAAATGTTGAGCCAACGTGGTTCTACAAATGCTCTGAGTTTCAGGGACTCTCCACTTGTTTAGTTTCTAAGCACGGATCTTATTAATGGGTTATTAGAAAGGAGCCTGAAAAACCGATTAGGGTCACCAGAAAGGGGATCGCTGTAGATTTAACCAGCACCCGTTATTTAGTGGTCTAAATTAGGCTCTAATACGATGCGCAATTCCACCAGAGGTGCCTGTTGTGTCAATGGAGAAAGCAACCAAGTGTGTGGACTACAATGGTGCTGCTGCTCGACACCCAGAATTTGAGCTATTTTAGGTACTAGAGGGAATCAGGTTTGTAGGTATTTGCGATCACTTGTCTCGTTTATATCTACTTCATTATGTAAATGTGGTTGGGGAATAGAAGACATTTTTGAGTTAGTTAATTAAATTAACATAGAATGCTTTTTAAATTTGATGATATAAACAAACAAAAATGCTCATTGAGGTGCGGTTGCAAATGCATTTTCCTGGATATGGAAATTTGGTAACCACATTGAATAGTGTAGACAGCCTCTACCTGCACCATCTAGTAAGTAAAGAACATATTATCTGTGGTTGGAGGTTTTTTACTGCCCTTCATCGCACTCGCTTCATTCTTTTAGACAAACTTAGAAAATGGAAAGAGACTTAAAAACTTTGTAAAAATGAAAAACATGGGGTTTGATTGGTGATTACTGTCATATGGAAATATACACATGTTTCAAACAACTGACTAATATGAAATGTATAGAATTAAGGATCATGAGAACTGGCTAACTGATTAAGAAATATTCAACAGATTTCCTCTTCACAATGTTTTTATCTGTACAAACAATTGATTCAATGTGTGTAAAAGGTAAAACCCGACAAAAACATTCGTATATAGTTAGATAGGTTATGATACCACATAGCCATGTGACAGATGAAGAAAAAAAACGAGATACTGATTAAAGACCACACACTGATGAAGACAAACACAGATGAAAGAACAAACTTCATGTGAAATTTATAATTGTTAATAGAAATAAATTAGGCAGTTACAATTCTACTGGGATTTTTAAATTGGGGATGTGTTGTGAAGGCTCATCAAATGTGCATTGTCACGTAATGGTGGTAAAGGCATGTTGCCGGAGTAAATAATAAAAAATACAAGAAACCCACATGTTTAGGACTCAGAACAGTATACCAAACTAGTTCTTTCTGTTCTAACCTTCATCTTAGGAGCGACATAAAGGAAATTCATATAACCTAGTCATCTTTTTTTTTGATGCGGAAATTATACCTTGTCACTACATACAATATGAGCATAACTTATATACGTATTGGATTTTCAGATTTATATAGTTAACAGAACAAAAGATTTACTATATTACTATTTGTTGAAGTGCTATAGCCTTTCTTGGACTTTGGTTCGGGTCAAGTTTGCTATCCCAAGCAAGAACCAAGGCATCAATGTGTACCGGGACCTGGGAGCTCGAACATGTTGCAAGTCAAAAGAGCATCTCCGTAATTTAAATCTTGCTATCTTCACGTAGCTTAAGAAGTGTCTGTCATCGAACGGTAGCATAATCATCAAAAATCGACATATATTATATCAACTTTAATATTTCAATACATACACTGGCTGATACCTATAATTTGATGATTTTTGGTTAAGACTTTATGTAATTACGTCGTTGACTCAATTAATGTGATGGTGAAGATAGGTTTATGTCAAAAGAGTTTCTTTTTTATTTTATAAACATTAATTTTGTTCAAACTTTCCTATATTTATAATCATTAATGATTTTATCAAATTTATCTAATAGGTTACTATTTCTTAATCTAAAAAAAGAGATAAAAATAACGAGGAATATAATTTGATGATTTTAGCGATTTTTAAAGCTTATCTTAATAACAATAACACAATCAAGTCAAATCTCATCTTTAAATATATAATCTAATCTAATTTTCACAAGTATTATCTAAACATAAATTTTATTTTACTTACTTATTTTTTTGGTCGACTAACAATATAATATCGCCACATAATTATTTATAAATTTAATGGATCCGTTTAACAATGGGACCTAGGAGGAAAAAAGGTTTTTGTGACTATTTTTAGTACTAATATTTTGCAAGTTGGAGAGTTGAAACTTGATCTTGTTACTTGAATAATGTGGAATACCAAATAAAATGTTAAATTAGATTTGATACCAATAGAAATCTCTTCAACTATACACTAATTTATTACTCCGTATGTATTTAACATATTACAAATTATTTTTTGTTTTGTTTCCTATTTTAAAAGTTATTGCCGCTATGAAAAATTGCAAACTACAAGATTTCATTCACAAGAAAAACCTCTATATATACTCGTGTTCTCTATTCTCTATTCTCATACAGAATATTATTTTATCTCTTTCTTCTTTTTCATTATCAAACACTCATCTCCTTTGATTTTCAACATCATTATGGCCTGGGCGGTGGCTATTGTTCCGGTACGGGAAACAAGCTTTTACCGACAACCTAACTCTCTTATTCACCTTCACTTGTGTTGTTGTGCCATGGGGCGCTCTCATTTCGGTTATCGATATCGGAATATCAAGTAATATATCAGGGCCTCGTTAGCTCAGCTACGGACACTGTTTGATATATATCATGTCAAAAACTATTTATCTGATTAATTTTATGTTGAGATAATTAGTTTTGATATTAGTACTAGTACTAGCAGATACTCTAGAAAATTAAAAACTTCAATTTTCTTTATATGTAGTATTTGTTTAGATTACAGTGAATTAGGTTTTTTTAACGTCAACTAGCTACATCAAAAAATTATACTTAACAAATAAATATGTTTGTATATTAATAAGGACTTGAATCACAACCATTTGATTGCTGATCGTAAAGTTTATTTTAAATTGGGAGGTTTTCGAGGTGGACGGGAACCTAATGGATTCTTACCAAATGACTTGGTCTTTAACGTTTGGGTTACGATTTTATACACTTTTCATAAAATGAACCTGAAGACTCTTGATCCTCGTGATTTTGTACTTAAACAGGTGGCGTGACATCAATGGATCCATTTTTGAAGAAGTTCTTCCCATCAGTATTCCGAAAACAATCAGAAGACACATCGACAAACCAATATTGCAAGTTCGACAGTCAAACATTAACCATGTTTACATCGTCCTTGTACCTAGCTGCGTTGTTGTCATCCTTGGTGGCATCGACAGTGACTAGGACACTTGGTCGTAAACTTTCTATGTTGTTTGGTGGCATTTTGTTTTGTGCTGGTGCTTTGATTAATGGTTTTTCTCAAGCTGTTTGGATGCTTATTGTTGGTCGAATCCTTCTCGAGTTCGGTATCAGGTACTGTGAGCTCGAATCACTAACAACTAACTTGTTGTTATTTTTTTTTATGTAATTTGCCCTGTTTTGTTTTGTAGACAGTGAGATCCATTAATAGGAAAAAGACATAGTGCATCATATAAAAACATGTTTTTTGTATCAACTTTTATTAGATATTTTATGTTTTTCTACAATTGTATTAGTATATTCTTTTATATAGATGTGTGTTTATTCATTTTTCTATCAAAACTAAGAATATATTTTTGTATTTTTCTACCAAAATTGAGAATAATTATAATATGTGAGTTAAAAATGAGTAAGAATGTTAAATAGGAGTATATATCATTTTTTTTCCCAAATAATTATTTTTAGAAAATATACAGTAAAACCAATAAATATTGAGAAATGTTAGTACTATAAATGTTTATTTATGAATCATAAACTTTGAAATTTGAATTTTGTGACAGGAAGTGTTTAACTTTTTGACCAAACTCATGACAACTTGCATCTGAAAATAAATCTTTAATTTGATTTCTTTTGGTTTGTTTTTAGTGTGTGATTAACTTGTTTTAAAAAACAATTAAAGTGACATTATAATTTGTTTTTCTTTGCACATGTAAGTCACTTTGTTTGTTTCCAAATATTCCACAACGAAAACGTTTACTAGAGATTGCAACTCGTACAAAAACAATATTTTATGACATCTACTTTTTTTTATGGACAACTTTAATGGAGTTGTGTATGTTTACTAATACAACATTTTTATTGTTAATTTCAGTCCGTGCCGCTATACCTTTCCGAAATGGCACCATACAAGTATCGAGGGTCACTTAACATCGGCTTTCAGTTATCGATCACTATTGGAATAGTGGTAGCTAATGTACTAAACTACTTCTTTAACAAGCTCCATGGAAACTTGGGTTGGAGGCTAAGTCTCGGGGGAGAAGTGGTCCCCGCCTTGATTATCACGGTGGGGTCCCTGATCCTCCCAGAAACCCCCAACTCAATGATTGAACGTGGGAAACAAGACGAGGCAAAAACAAGTGACTCCGGTACTTTTGTAGGTCAAGTTAAAGAGGTCAAAGTTAAAGGAGGTCAAGTTAAAGAGAGCACATCAATGGCGACTTCTTCAAGAACAATGCCTGATTATCTGCAGGGCGAACCCAAGATGAAGTCATCATATAGCAATAGTCCGCAATCTTTTGTTCAATTTAATAAAAAGGAAAAAGAGTCGAAACTGGAATTTGGCAGAATGAGTTTTTATGTGAACGAGAATCCAGGAACGTTTTGCCCATGATTGAGTCGGCGTTACATGCAAAAAAATGTGTTGCCTATGATGAGCCATCAAAGCCAGTTGTGAATGGTTCTAAAGCCAAGTCAGTAACTAAAGAAATCTTTTAGTTGAGGCAAAAAGGAAGTTGCAGAGGCACACCGTCATCTTCCTTCATCAGCAGCTATAAGTTAGGATAGTCACTAAATCTAGTCAGACGGTTAATCAGGAACAAAAACATTGTAAAGAAGGAGTCTAACAGGACTTACCTTCCGCTACTTCTGTCATTTGAGAATGTGATCTTTCTGTTCCGGACACTTGTCAGTTGGTATGTGAAAGATGTCACTATGCTTTTAAAAGAACTTATTCACCTCAGTGTACACGTATCAGTACGAGGTAAAAATTGGGCTTTTCCCAAACATGCTATGGTTCAAATGGCTCTGGTATTCAATAATACGAGTTTTTAATACAGTGATAAATCGGACTTCACCAAAGTCAAAATAGCAGCCGCATGTGTGAATATAGTAGTCAGCACTAGCATATAGTGGGGGAAAAAAAAAAAAAATAAAAAACAAAAAGAGAGCAGCAGGTGTAGCATTGGAAATAGACCTCATATGTCAATGGACTCGAGGCGGCAAGCAATCCATGATATGATGAAACGGAATAGCGAATTTCTGGGATTAAGGCATTTTAATCTTTTGAACAAGCTGGGATGTGGAGATACTGGTACAGTGTATCTAGCTGAATTAGTGGGTACTAATCATTGTATGCATAAAGGTGCTGGTATGTGTTTTGGAGTGAAGGAAAAAAAATTGGTAGGGCACATTCAGATGAGAAATTTTAAGAATTCTGGATCATCCTTTTCTCCCGACGCTTTATGCTCATTTTGTATCCGACAACTTATCGTGTCTTGTTATGGATTACTGCCCAGGTGGGGATCTACATGTACTTCGACAGAAGCAACCTGATAGATATTATCATGAACAAGCAGCAAGGTAGGTTGAAACTTTTGCATTTGTTACTACCGTATATTTATGCATTTTAATACTTTTTAAATACGGAATGTATAGTATATTTTGTACACTGTTGCTGCCGATTTATGGGAACTGCTCTATAAATGATGAGCAGTGCCTCATAATTTTTTATCAATTAAGTGCTTACTTAAATGTATCACTCCAAAATAGATAGGGAATTTATAAGAACAAAAATTATTTCCTATCATGAAATTTATTTGGTGAGAATTTGCATTCAAGAACCTATTGTTGAAAGTTGGTTCGATAATCATGCCAAATCAATTGCTAGCTAGCATTTACCGTGGCAAATGAACTATGTATATCTGTCATGGTACACATTCTGAGAAATTTGACTATAACAAAAAGAAAGATTAAATTGCTTCTTTTATCATTGCTATTTTTTTGGGTAAAGGGTTTCCCCGGTAAAATGGATCATTGCTATTGTTGCTTATGCACTAACTTGGGAATTTAAATATTTGCAGATTCTATATGGATGAAGTCCTTATTGCCCTTGAATATTTGCATATGTTGGTAATTGTGTAAGAGACCTGAACCGAGGATCATTATTGTTTGACAGAGGGTCACATCATGCTCCAGACTTAAAATAAACTTTTCTTTCTCTTCTCTTCATAGCTCTTCAAACCCGATCATGTGCTGGAGTGATCTTAGGCCTAAATCGTATCTTATTTTCTTTCGGCGATTCATCCTAAATAATAAGCTTACATCCCAAATAATAAGCTTACATCTCTTTAACAATGCACCAACATCATGCAATGGAGCCTCCGAGGATGTCAGTCCCATGTGCTGGTTCTAACTGTATAGACCCTTTTTGCATTAAGCCTACATGTCAAATGTCGTGTTTCAGCCCTAGAATTTTGCCAGCATACAAAGGCAAAAAAACAAAACCCCTCCCTATGACGCATCACGTGCCATTGCCACAGCTTGTGGCTGAACCAACAGAAGCCTGATCCAACTCATTTGTTGGAACCCATGAGTATCTCGCTCCTGAAATCATCAAAGGAGATGGTCATGGAAGTGCTGTTGATTGGTGGACTTTTGGAATTTTCTTATACGAGCTTTTGTATGGGAGGACACCCTTCAAAGGTTCAGGCAACGATGAAACGTTGGCCAATGTGGTTCTACAAAGCCACGAGTTTCCAGACACTCCACTTGTTAGTTTCCAAGCATGAGATCTTATTAAAGGGTTATTAGTAAAGGAGCCTAAAAACCGATTAGGGTCACAGAAAGGGGCTACTGAGATTAAACAACATCCGTTCTTTAGTGGTCTAAATTAGGCTCTAATACGATGCGCAATTACACCAGAGGTGCATGTTGTGTCAATGGAGAAAACAACTAAGTGTGTGGACTACGATGGTGCTGCTGCTCGACACCTAGAATTTGAGCTATTTTAGGTACTAGAGGGAATCAGGTTTGTAGGTATTTGCGATCACTTGTCTCATTTGTATCTACTTCATTATGTAAATGTGGTTGGGGAATAGAATACATTTTTGAGTTAGTGAATAGTAACACGGAATGGACACAAATTGACTATTAACTTGATTATCGTTTACTGACATCATTTGCTATTCAATACCATCAAATTTGGAGATGACAATGCATGATCTTGCTATTCAATACCATCCTTCAGATATTAATGAAACATGTTTACGTTTCTTTTTTACTCTATTCACACACATAACTTCTTATCAAAATATATTATTTTAAAACCCTATGAATCAGCGTTGATGAGACTTCTCATTGCTCCATAAGCGCTCAAAATGACCTTGGTGCATTGTTAAAGAGATGTAAGCTTATTATTTGGGATGAAGCGCCAATGGAAAATAAGCTTTGTTTTGAGGCCTTAGATCACTCTTTAAGAGACATACTACATAAGAATAGGTATGACACCTGTCCATAGCCTTTTTGGAAACATGACAATGGTCTTTGGCAGTGGTTTTGGGCAGGTTCTACTGGTTATTCCAAAAGGTTCATGGCAAGACATTGTAACTGTGTCTTTAAAGCAACCTTACTTGTGGGGTCATTGCAATGTTCTTAATACGAGGCTGACTGTGGGCGCACGCCCTGAAGATGTGACAAAAATACAGGAATTTGCAGAATGGATATTGAAAGTTGGAGACAGCGAGCTTGGAGAACCACGACGAAGAGGAATCTATAGATCTACTGGAAGAAATTTTAATTGATGCGACTACTGATTCGGTAATGTCTATTATTGATTTTACTTACCCAAACATTTTGGATAACATAACACTACACGTCTCATCTCTAACATGCTTATGATCATTAACATGATCATATAACGAAAACTTCTAAATTTAACTCAATTTATTCGATTCCCATTAGGGAGTAACCAATATTGACTATAACATAATTACTTTACTTTAATACATCTTTTACCAATACCCTCAATTTTGTTTTTATAAACGCCTAACTCAAAATTAGTCAAAGATGGAAGTTACTTACTTGTATCGGGACATGGCTAGGGCTAAACACCATAATTTGGATCTTAAAGTCATTACATGATCATCAAATCCTTTCATATTTTCCCTCATTTTCTTTTGTTGTTCTCGTCACCCACACCATCACCATGACAACACTGGAAGCTTACAGGAGGTGGTTATAAGTTTGTTACTTTGGCAAGAATGTTTCTTCAAATCCTCTTTTCTAATTCATTGGCCAAAGTTATTTCTAAAATTCCATATATTTTAACTATGAGTTAACTTAGTTTGATCTCTTTTATTCGTCTTTCAATTAAATCATTTTGGACCTTACCTATCAAATTTAGCTTTTCAACATTTAAAAGTCACAGTCAACTATTTCAATAACATTCTAATAATAAAATGCTTAAAATCAATTTTACGGTATAACAAGCTGTGTGATTAGTTGGCTATTTAATCAGAATGTATTATTTGCTAGTTATCATATGATATCGCTAATAAAAAGTTGCACAAACAAATAATCTGGTTTCTTGTGAAGTGGGCCCTTAGTGAGATGCTACTCGTTATGGGTGGGGGGGGGGGGGGGTGGGGGGGGGGGGTGGTTGCGACGAATGTGTCTGTTTGCCGTTAATTTTTTTTATGTAATTGGCCCTGTTTTGTTTTGTAGACAGTGAGATCCATTAATAATAAAAAGACATAGTGCATCATATAAAAACATGTTTTTTGTATCAACTTTTATTAGATATTTTCTGTTTTTCTACAATTGTATTAGTATATTCTTTTATATAGATGTGTGTTTATTCATTTTTCTATCAAAACTAAGAATATATTTTTGTATTTTTCTACCAAAATTGAGAATAATTATAATATGTGAGGTAAAAATAGGAGTATATATCATTTCTTTTTCCCAAATAATTATTTTTAGTAAATATACAGTAAAACCAATAAATATTGAGAAATGTTAGTACTATAAATGTTTATTTATGAATCATAAACTTTGAAATTTGAATTTTGTGACAGGAAGTGTTTA
This sequence comes from Tanacetum coccineum, assembly GCA_026074375.1. Taxonomy (NCBI): domain Eukaryota; kingdom Viridiplantae; phylum Streptophyta; class Magnoliopsida; order Asterales; family Asteraceae; genus Tanacetum; species Tanacetum coccineum. The sequence goes on from BQNB010091231.1 coordinate 14,362, forward strand.
ACTTTTTGACCAAACTCATGACAACTTGCATCTGAAAATAAATATTTAATTTGATTTCTTTTGGTTTGTTTTTAGTGTGTGATTAACTTGTTTTAAAAAACAATTAAAGTGACATTATAATTTGTTTTTCTTTGCACATTTAAGTCACTTTGTTTGTTTCCAAATATTCCACAATGAAAACGTTTACTAGAGATTGCAACTCGTACAAAAAATTGACTTCGATAATGACACTATCTAATTTTTTTATGACAACTTAATGAGAGATATTATGTTTACTAATACAACATTTTTATTGTTAATTTCAGTTCGTGCCGCTATACCTTTCTGAAATGGCACCATACAAGTATCGAGGGTCACTTAACATCGGCTTTCAGTTATCGATCACTATTGGAATAGTGGTCGCTAATGTACTAAACTACTTCTTTAACAAGCTCCATGGAAACTTGGGTTGGAGGCTAAGTCTCGGGGGAGAACTGGTCCCCGCCTTGATTATCACGGTGGGGTCCCTGATCCTCCCAAAAACCCCCAACTCAATGATTGAACGTGGGAAACAAGACGAGGTGAAAACAAGTGACTCGAGTACTTTTGTAGGTCAAGTTAAAGAGGTCAAAGTTCTCATCCCTAAAGAGAGCACATCAATGGCGACTTCTTCAAGAACAATGCCTAAAAAATAAAAAATATTTTTCTGCAGGGTGAACCATTTTGAAGAAGCTCTTGTACCCATACAGCAATCCGAAACATCAGAAAATACATCGAACAAACCAATATTGCAAGTCTCGACTGTCTAACATTAACCATGTTTTACATACGTCCTTGTACTAGACTGCGTTGTTGTCATCCTTGTTGGCATCGACCACAGTGACGAGGACACTTGGTCGTAACACGTTCTATTTGTGGTGGCATTTTGTTTTGTGCTGGTGCTTTGATTAATGGTTTTTCTCAAGCTGTTTGGATGTTATAAATGAAAAGGTGGAAAAAGAGAAGCAAAAAATGGCAACGAAGCAAGTTCTCAAATGGATCAGGATTCTGTTCATCCAAGTTTAAATGAAGATGATAAAGTTGGTGATTCTTCTCATGCAACGGGTGTTGATTGTATTATTGAAGGAGATGCAGTTGAATTAACTGAATTCGAAGATGTTGATATAAATGAAAAGGTTGAAAAAGCGAAGCAACAAATTGGCAATGAAGAATCAAGTTCTCAAATGGATCAGGATTCTGTTAATCCTAGTTTAAATGAAGATGATAAAGTTGGTCGTTCTTCTCATGCAACGGGTGTTGATTCTGTTATTAAAGAAGATGTTGATATAAATGAAAAGGTTGAAAAAGAGAAGGAAGAAATTGGAAACGAAGAATCTAATTCTCAAATGGATCATGTTTCCATTAAAACTAGTTTAAATGAAGATGAGAAAGTAGTTGATGATTCTGTCACAACAATTCCAGATCCTGTTACAGAAGGAACAAGAGAAAAATTAATCAAAAATGATAATGTTTTGGTTGATGATGTTCTTCATCCAATAGTTAAATGTTCATTTGAAGAACTAAAAATGGATTCATTAAATGAATGTGATGTTGTTATTCTAGATGAAAATAAGGTAATATTACAATTCAAAACTTTACTTATTAAAGTAATGATAATGATATAAATTAAAATTCTTTTATATTTTTCAGGCAAATGTTCAGGATTCAGTTGAAAGAAGTGAACATTCACTCGAAAAAGAGAAGAACAAAATTTCAAATGAAAAATTTAGATCACAAAGTTTGAAGGATAATGTAGGTGCTGAAGCTATTAATGACAATGTAAAAGACTGTAATTTAGTTGCTGGTGATTCACAACATACACTTGAGGATAAGACTAAAGAAGGAAAATTCAATTAGCTAAAGGTTAACCTGTTATTCGAAATGAAATGTTTACTATTAAAATATTTAGTAGATTAATTTTTGTGATTTGTAAAAACAGTATGTATTAAGAGTTTTTTTCTTTATGAATTAAATTTCACATTTGTAAATACAAATGTGCATTATAAAAATAAATTTCTCATGTGAAAATATTTTTACATGTAAATTTCACATGTGAAAATGAATGTGCATTATACAAATATTCTTACATGTAAAAATACAAATTTCACATGTGAAAATATTTATTAAACTAAATATTTTTATAAAAGTGAAGTGATATGCACACCAAAAATAAGTAATGTACTTAACAATAAGGGCAGTTTCGTATCCCCCTAAGGCCAACACCTAGAATACAGAATATTGATTTGTTAAACTGTAATAAATCAAAATAATGACCACTAAAGAAGGCATACACGTTTAATGAACGTCTCATACTTTCATAAATATATCAAGATCTTCTTCGGGTCTTATTCAAGTAATCTTTTCTCTTCTGTAAGTTCCATAAGCATATCTACCATGGTAACCCATCATTCAGCATTTTTGCACCCACAGAAACATACATTTAACATAAAAAATAGCGATTTGAAGAACTTACCGTATTTAAATCCAACACCTTGGCAACGTGCAGATAAGCCAGTAAATCTAGAAAAAACATACCGATGCTTGAGATAAAAGAGCGTCCACGCTTAAATCTTCCCGAAGTCCGTGGCTTCTTATTACAGTTTCTTTGAAAAATTCAGAATATTAGGGTCAGTTCATTCTTCTGAATTCTGTAAAATCACTTGATTATCTAACCGACCTCCTATTTAAGGCTTTATATTTTATATGATTCAGTCGAGGTTTAAAAGATCAACACAAAAAGAGGGAGAAAACCGTGATATGTTCAATATGAATAAAGTGCTCCAAGAAATAAAGCGAAATGTTCGGCCATTCAAGAATTCACACACTTTGGAAGCACCCTCCTCACTTGAAGCTTGAAAATGGATTAACCGATTAAGTCAAACATCTTGAAAAATACATCACAATTCATAATGACATAGCAGATACTAAGTGACCAGGTCAGACTAGACCTACCTGTGTACTAAGCGTCTTCAAGAATACAACGAGTGTGATCCTCTCCAGCAAATTTTCCAAATGTCCATAGAACATCATTGCCTGACAAAAGCTCAGGTCCTTTCTGTGGTATATATAGAGAAGTGTAAGGAACACTGAGCTAAAATTATATTTAGGTAGAATAACTATCGACATGGAATACAGGAACATGCAGACACCTTGCCAACTTTGCACTAGTGTGAGTTAATAATTTAGAATTTAAAACAGATAAAATTCAAATCTATACAATCCATCATGTTAGGATAAGGGATAGATAATCAAAGGGAAAATACTAGCAAAAAGCATCAGGGAACAACAAAAGATCAGAACAACATCAGATAGCAGGGGTGTTTGGGAGCCAATAGCTGGAACTGATGTGTTTATTGTCAAAAGTTCTGATACATTACAAAAAGGAGGTACAAAGATATATATAGTGAACAAACCGACTAACTAATACTTAACTATGAAGAAACTTCATATAGAAGATACTAACAAAATACTACTAAAATTACCAAACAACCCTTAGGAGGTCAAAGTCAAATATCTAACAATCTCCACCTTGACTTTAGCTCCTAAGTATCGCCAAAAGGTTCAAATCAAAATTCCAAATTCCAAATTCCAAACGTTAGAGGTGCTAGCCAAATTCAAAACAAACGATCGAATCCGAAAACGATCCAAAAAACAAATGCCGATGTCTTCAAAGCGAACAATCAAATGTTAACCGACAAATCAAACTCGATTAACCAAAAAAAACAAATCCGATCGAACGATCTTGACAATCGAATTCGGGCAACCAACTTCAAAAGCCCGACAAACGAAGATCCCAAATTTTCAAACTAACAAATTCTGAACGATCAAACAAATTCCAAACGACCCAATTATTACCAAGTCTTCAAACACCAAAATCGATCTTCAAATTCCAAATTCCAAATACCAAATTCAAATTCTAACGACCCACATATTTGATAAGTATTACGGTCCAACTTCAAACTTATTATCCGTATCAAACAAACTCAGGCTAATAAATAACTTGACGAACGAGCCCTAATAATTCAAACGCTCCAAATATGATACTGATAATAATTCTAATGACCCACTTATACCATAAGGATTATGGTCCCAATTTCAAAACCCAAATATACTATCCAAAGCAAATGGCTCCACCGTAACCGATGATTCCAAATTCAATTCAAATAAACAAATGTGCAAACCTAAAATCCAAAATTCAAATGCAAGCCTACTCTCCACCAAAACAAGTTACCAAAAGGCCCAAAACCAATTATGTCAGAATCCATCTGATGCAAACCATAGAGGCGCAGACTTCGAACAAAATATATATCATTAGAGGCAAAACTTAAATCAAACACCAAAAAAACATAAAGCCACGAGCCTTAGACTAAATTTACATTTCCCATTAAACTTCTCAACAACACTAACCGATGTTGATGATTGAAAAGACATAGCTATTCAAACATGTTTTCTGATGGGCTGTTACAAACCTCCCACAACAAATTCTAATTATCCTAATCCCAATTAACAAACCCCTTCAATCTAACAAGTAAGTAAAAGCAACAAATGATTCAACAAAAGAAAAGACCATAACCACAAAACGTGATATCTTCAAGTGATGGAATCAGCAGGCCACCAAACACAAACCAAATTTCAAAGGATGTCAAGAAATTGTTTCTTGAAATGAACTAGCCGATTCATCAAAATCAGGAAACGCAAAAGAAATTCGAACCTCAAACGACTTCAACTTGCTTCTAAATCGATCGAGTGGTTCTGATACCAATTTGTTAGGATAAGGGATAGATAATCAAAGAGAAAATACCAGCAACAAGCATCAGGAACAACAAAAGATCAGCACGGGTGTTTGGGAGCTAAAAGCTAGAACTGATGTTTTTATTGTCAAAAGTTCTGATACATTACAAAAAGGAGATACAAAGATATATATATAGTGAACAAACCGACTAACTAATACTTAACTATGAAGAAACTTCATACTACTAAAATACCCTTGCAACTAAAATTACCAAACAACCCTTAGGAGGTTAAAGTCAAATATCTAACACATCAGGTGAATGTTTTGTTAAACTCAAGGAGTAAGTGTGTTGACCTCATATATTTCACTAACAAACTCAAGTTACTTCTTGTATTATCATCAAGTGAACTGCCCACGCAAGTCTAACGCAATGCACTAAATCAACTGATCATTCCCAATCACCATCACCTATTGAATTAAAACAAGTTTCAGATTATGGCTAAAGATCTATTTATGGTAGAGAATAAAAGGAATTGCACTTACAGTTTCCTGAAAATAACATGAAAATGAAGCATCGTGTGACAATATAGATATTATGTCTGGTGATGCACTGAGAGCGTTTGATATCAAAGAAATTATAAGAGAAAAAATAAGACAATATGCAATCTGCAAAAGATAAAGGTAGCACGGTTAGCGGCCATGGTATGTGCTTAATTACACATACCTTTTACCTTTAAAAACGAGCTGAAATAACCAAAAACGGACTTAAAATGCAGGAACGGATATCTAAGAAAAAGACGAAAAACAAAGCCAAAACGACAAAACCGGACTCGGAATGGAAAAGACTGTGAAAGACAAAGCCAAATCGAAGCCGAAAAGTCAATCAAGTCAAAAAGTCAACAGAAAAGTCAACTGGTCAAAGTCAAAGTCAACCCAAGTCAACCCCGAGGCCAAAGTCAAAGAAATATAAGTTTAGGGACTGAAATTGTAAGTCCCTAAACTTATACTTAAAGAAGAAATCAAGAGAAAAGAAGAGGAGGGCCAAACTGTCAATATGGCAAAGTTGTACTCCAAGGGCTTATTCTGCCAAGCCCTATAACTTGTATCTAACAAGGACTTGTGATGCAATAAGCTATATAACTCTTGGGGACTTGTTTTGCCAAGTCCCCAAAAGTTTTAAACCACAAGGACGAATTGTGCAACAAGACACAACACCATGGAGGACCAACCCTGCCAACTCCAAAATCCTTTTACCCTGTCACTTTTCATACCAAATTTTCCCGCCCTTTTTCCCCACAAACCAACTCACGGGTTAACACCCCTTCTTCTAACCTGTAACCTCAAAAACCCCATGAACAAACTCGCCCCCCCCCCTCCTCCACTTAAACCCTAATCCCAATTGGCAAATCCCACAAATCCCCAAGGCTTGTTCAACGGTCAAGATTTGTTGTTAGTTTTGCTCTCACCAAACTAGCACAACAAAGAAGCTGCTCAGCTTATAAAAAGGGGAGAAGAAGACAGAAGAGAGTAGTTAGTTTTTAGTAGTTGTTTTTCTGTTTTTAATTTTTCAAGTTGTATTTCCTTCAATTTTAAGCAATTTTTATTTCAAGTTTTTTTAAATAAGCTTTAAGCTCTTGTACTTTCTATTTTCCAGCTTGTACTTCTCCATTTGTGCAATACAATTCATTACAAGCTTCTTGTGTTCTCTTATTTCAATTTGAAGTGAGTTTCATCCAATAAGCTCTAAATAAGCTCTTTTGAGCTTATTCTTGTTATTAAGCTCAAATTCAGTTTTAAACTTTGTAAAAGTTTTTAAAGACTGTTTTTTAGCTCATTTAGTTTAAAAGTGTTCATTTAAATTCGAATTAAGCTCATTGTGGAAGAATTCAAGGAATAATAACTCTTATAAGCTTCATTGCTTTTTAAGCTTTGGTTTAGAGGCAATGTTGCCATTTAGGATCCCCTAGACTCTACACTTGGAGTCTAGGTGAAGAGAATCTTCAAAATTCAGGTTTACCTTTTACATTTCATTCTAAGCCATTCATTAGCGTATTTCACTTGCTTAATTCTTTTAAATTTTCATGTTAATCCTGTCTCATTTAACTTCATTAGCCTCCAGGAGTTTTAGCCTTAAGCTGTTCTAGTTAGTTTCATTTCTAGTTTTCAGTTCTTAAATACTGTCATAAAAAGTGGTATAAGCTAGTAGAGTAAGTGCTTATTTCATATTCATAAGCTAGGTGTTTAAGAGTTTAAATTAGCTTAATTAGGTTAAAATTAGTAGAAGTGGATATAAGGTTTAAGCTGTTTTAGAGTTTAAATAGCTTTTAAGCCAAAAATAGTTTGGACAGAATTCATTAAGGAGTGTTTGGTATAAGGTTTGTTTGACTCTTAAAGTCAACTGCACTTTGTAAAAACTCTTCATATAGTTGTGTTAGGATATAAACTCAAGCTTTGAATAAGTTTTAAAGGTTAGATTAGTGAACTTCAAAATTTTGAGCTTAAAAAGCTTGCTTTTACACCAGGGCAGTTTACTTGAGTAGATAGTTTTAGTGTTTAGAGATTCAAGGTTCTTTAGAGTCCAAATTTAGTTAATTCAGGTTTATATACATGAACTAAGTAAATATAAGAGTTGTTAAGGTGTTATCTTAGCCTGCAAGTAGAATAAGTCAACTGCACCAGCAACAACAGTATTAACTGTTGTTGCTTAGTCATTTTCTAAGTAGTCCTCTAGCATGCATAAGTAGGTATTAGAGTTTAGCATTGAACACATTTTTAGAACTCCATTAGCTTATTTTATTTCATCATTTTGTTTTCATAATTCAGCTGTTAATATAGCTTAAATTTTCCTTTCAAAAAGTAGTCTAGCAGCAGTTCACATTTTAGCTTAATTCATTTTAAAAGTTTAATTTCTTATTGGAATGAATAGAAACTTTTTACCTAGTTCGATTCTAAGTCAATAGTTTAGCTTGCTTTCAAAATTTCAGCTGTTAAGGTTCAGTTATAAGCACTTTAGCTTAATAGAAAAAGCTTATTTCAGTTTCAAACAAAAACTTGCACATTTTTAGATTAATTTTCTTGCAAATTTTGTTAAAGCTTGGTTAATTTTAGTTTAGACAGCTCTTACACTAATCTTAAGCTACAATAAGCCTCTTTTAGTTTCAATTTTCATCAAGAAATAAGCAAATTATAAGCCAAAAACCTGAAAAGCCCTTTGAACCTAAGTTTCTGTGACAGAATCTTAAGGGCTTATTTTCTAGCTTATTCTTTTGTCAAAAGTTGAAAGTCCTTTTATTAAAGTTGTAGAGATTAAGCTAGTTAATAAGTTTGTAGTTTTAAGTTTTTGCTAATTCTCAATTTTTAATAAGCCAAAAATAAGCTAGAGTCGTAGGGTCTGTTTTGAACTTTTCTAATAGTTCAAGGTTAGTCGTTTTAACTAAAGTGTAAATTTACTATAGTTTGCCCGCCTACCTTTCACTTTACTTTTGTTCAATTTCTAACCTAGAGTTTCGCCAAAAAAAAAAGAGAAGGGAAGACAAGGGACCCGGGTGGGCAAGACTCGAACCCGGGACCCCTCGATACATCCCCTCCCTTTCGTACACACTTATACCGCTGCGCCCTTGGGTCTTTTTCGTTAAAGACTCAAGGGCAAATGTACTTATGTACATTTTGAGCTTATAAGCCTATAAGCTGAATAAGCTTATTTTCGGGCTTATTTGTCGAGCTTATTTGTGTCTCTTATTTTTCGTAGGACTATTTCAGTGTCTAGTATTTTTAGAAAAATTTTCAGAATTTTTCGTAATCATTTACTATTTTTTATAATTTAATTTAGTTAGAAGTTTGTTTAATTCATAAAAAATACAAAAACTATCAAAAAAATATTTTGCTTTTTTAGAAAATTTTCTTTTATCATCTAGTTTGTAGGAAAAATATAAAATTTTTCGTAGGGTCATTTTTATAACTTTCCCTCTTTTAAAGAACGGGTCCGGGTACGGGATTTTGTTTTGACTCGTTTTTGGGTCAAACGAACTCCGTTTTCGGTCTAGTCTTTTTCATTCTTCGTTATTTGATCCCTAGAGTAGTTTAGAAGCAAAAATTTCTTCGTAGGGTTATTTTTAAAGTTTTTAGGTTTTCCCCCTTTTGTTCGGGATTCGGGGTCTCGTTTTCTAGTTTAATTTTGTAATTTCTAGGTTTTTCTTAAACGTTTTAGTCCGTTATTATCTAATTTGACTTTTTCCACTTCCCAAACTCATTCCTTTCTTCACACTCAAATCTTCGATCGTATCGATTTACCAGTCCAGCCTCGTTGGGGATAAACGACCCGGGAACATTCTATACTACTTCTCGGTATCATTGATTGCTGATTTTTACACTTAATTATATATTTTATATTTTGTTATATATTATATATATTTACGGTGTGAATCCGGCCAGTCAGGCCACTAAAGAATGAAACAAATAAAGTAATGTATACTACAACCAAAAACATACCTGGTTTTTAACAATGTCAGTACTGCCACTGATGTCCTGCTATCTTTCAAAGTACCAAAATATCTTTCACGTCTTTCGGGCCTGACAGCAAACCACTCACGCTATTAAAATATGTTCATTTAGGTAAAATACAACAAAATAATAATATCAACAACTCAACTAACTTCACAATGTTACTAAAAGAGAAGAAAATATTATTTAAAAACTTACTTGCACGGACAACCAAACGCGATAAAACAATACAGTGGCCAATAATGAGTTTCTCCCTACAAACAAGAGCTCACCTTTCCACAAGAGCACCCCTCACGTCAATAATATGGCATTCAGAGTTAGGCCCACCCAAGCCAGCTGAATCTTATCGATTTAGTTCCTATAAGTTAACACGTACATTTACACACATAACCATGCAAAAACCAAGTTGCCATCAATCGTTTATAGTCATAATATTTGTTAAGAGTTGACCATCTTAGTTTTATATTTCTATAAGCAGCCAACGCCGGATGGTTTATACTAACTAATATTCATGTTATAATGAGAGATGCCCAAGGTTTATTTATACCATAAAACAATGTATGTTTAGCTAAAACTATAAAGAAAAGGAGGCATATATACAGAACTAAGAGTTTAGTTCTTTCCTCTGAATCCGATACTGTCCTAGAGAAGCACACTCAAAAGGCCACTACATTCATAGGTTATGTCTCAAAGATTCAGCAAATACATCACATATCTAGATGGATTCGAGATGAATACTAACATGCCAGAAAAATAGCCAATGTACCTTCATTAATCGTGTTAGATCATATTTTGTAATGAATTACAGAGATCTCACATTCTAAAATTCTAAACCTTTTTCAGCTTGGTGTGTGATTTATGGCATTCTCAGTAGTTCAACAAATATTATGCCTCTAAGGTCTAAAAATATATCTCATAAGTGAACTAATTACCATATTCATACTAAACTAAATAATCATCTATTAAACATCACTATCTCCTATTTTTGCACTTCTATTATAAAAAATCAGCTAGTAACATCAAAGTTTCATTCCTTGCTTATAATTTTCACGTGTGAAGATATTCTTACTAAACTAAATAATCGTCTATTAAACATCAATATCTCTTATTTTTGCACTCCTCGTATAAAAAATAGGCTAGTAACATTAAAGCTTCATTCCTGATAATCTTCACGAGTGAAGATATTTAACATCAAATTTTCATTCCCTGCTGATAAAAAAAATTTGGGTACATATAATTGCACACGTTATAATAATGTATTTGATTTTGATCGACTTACTCGGATATAAATCATAATTTCATCACTAGTTATTGAGTGTTATTTGTTCAAATAGGGTTAAAGCCATTAAATTTGTTGCAATGTTTTGCATCAAGATTTAATGAAAATGGGAGTTTGTTAAGCAGAGGTGGCAGAGGTGGCAGGTCTCACGTTTTAAACGGATACAAATAAGATATAAATTATCTAGATGAAATTTTAAAAAAATAGGTGGAAATAATAAATAAATTAGGCGGAAAATCACCAAGTCATTTTTCTTATATTAATCGGTTTTACACGTACGTTACTCTGATGTAGGAATAAAGAAAGTATGTTGTTAATAAATGGACTTTTTATGCTAACAAGTTTGGTTTATATTTTTGAGCCAAACATGAATTAGTTTGGTTTTATATGTCGGAACAATATTTTTTAATGAATATTCTTAAGCTATATGAACTCTCTGGTCAAACTCAAATAGTTCTTCAACCTAGTTGAACTCTAGTTTGACTGTTTAGATCTCTAGTTATCTGTATTTTTCTTTCTTTTATAATGGAAATACTAGATCTCAATACTACAAGCATAAAAGCTTGACTGAGGTTCACGATCCGGGTTGACATTAAATAAAGCAATGACACTACAGTCAGAATTTCGTCATCAGAAGTAGAAAACCACAATCGTTGGCTCACACTTCAAGTTCGTTCCACTTTTCGAGTAATATCTGGTTTTTGTATATTACACATTTTAGATTATAACATTTAGCAGAAAAGAGGCATCAATATGTTACCAAAGGTTTTGATCATCACTTTCGGAACTAGTTGAAGCAACAAGCTTCACACAAGTGAACAACCAAAATCAACTACCAAAAAACACTAAGGTTACTTTTTATGAGAATAAGAACACATGATCGAGCATAGAACCATGAAATTTCAACGGCATTCACGGATTAAATCATGTAAATAATGTTATTTGCCTTCAATTTTATACAAGGGTGTCATAACCTCTTCACTAAAGTTAAGTAGCATAGATTCTTACACTTTTACATACATAAAACCAAAACGCAGAGTGGAACAATAAGATTAAGGAAGTATCAGTGACAATCTAAAAAAGAAGAAGAAATTTGAGCAACATAGTGGACAGTAGAAAACATACTACTTTGTGGACAACCGTCTGCGACATCTTTCGGGCTGTATTCGCTTACCATGAGAAGCTTCACCCAAAACAACCTCATTTACCAGATCCTTGAAGATCAATCTTTCAACTTCCAATGCAATTACATGAAGTTCACAGTCATAATCTGTCCAACTTTCTTCATGATTCAGTACTTCCTCCCACAAAATGGTTTTCAACCCGTTATCTTCCTCATCTAAACTCACATCTTCTTTTTTCTTCTTCACTTGTAGTTGCTCTTCTATCTCCATACATAGATCCCTTAAAAGCTTTTGCCCGTTTAAGGTGTTGTTCGCGAGCTTAAAAGACTTGCTTGAAAAAGATTCGAGTGAAGGTACCACTAAAGCTAACTTTTTTGCAAGAACCTCATTAACAGTATCAAAAATTAGCTTCCTATGGAATTTTTCTTTATTGAGTAACTTTTTATTTGAAGGTTCTTGCTTTGGTAAATTACTGAATTTGGTTTGTTCCAATACCAAAAATAACTCGGGGTTAATCGGGTGGCCCGAAGAGTGGAACTGGAATGTTGTGAGGCTCGACCCGAGGTCTCTTAGGAGAATCCCTGAAGCTAATAGGATTTCTGAAATATACCTATCATCCGGCTTTGTGTTTTCACATAGAGATGCAATGTAATCTGTGTGTGCTTCGTCGTGAGTGGAGTTGAGCCTTGTGAGTTTTTGAACCAAATGCTCGATGTTTTGCAGCTTTTTGTGGTTAATCTCAGAAGAAACACCGAAGCTGAGTGTGTTAGGAATGACATCATCTGGCATTTCACATTGATCTTTAATCACTTGGATAGAATCATCTGTGAAATCGAAGCTAGTGTCAATTCGTGCCATTGTAAGCAAATAAGGTTATAAATAATCAAATAAAATTGAATCGCTTGTATAACAGAAGGTG
>BQNB010091232.1:0-18022 GCA_026074375.1 Tanacetum coccineum
AGTTGAATTAGAAGTTATTGATAAAGGAGTACTTATAAGGGAAAAGTTGATGTCAAAATTTAAAACATGACAATGACTTGACAAGTTTATCAAATATATGACTTAATATTTTGAGCGACTTATGACAATGACTTGACAAGTTTCTTTTAAATGACAATGAGTTGACAACACTTAAATATATCACTCAATATTTCGAGCGACTTATGACAGTTTTTGTTCATGAGTTGACAATGACAAGTCACTGACACTTAAATATATCACTCAATATTTCGAGCGACTTATGACAGTTTTTGTTTCTTAGTTGACAAGTCACTGTAAATATATCACTCAATATTTCAGGCGAATTATGACAGTTTTTGTTTTGTTTCTAATGACAACGAGTTGACAACACATTGTTGAATTAATAATACACTGTTAGCTAGGAAAACAATATGTTACACTGAATGCTTTACTTCTATTTAAGCCGTATTTTGTAACTAATCAACCACCATCATAATTCTATCTTACACAAATATGAATTCAAATGTCAAAAGTTTTAGATGTTTAATACATTTCAGGGAAACGGAGCGAGGCTGCATTATGTATGATGATATGTCATACGCAAAGTTACACGAAATGCTTAAGAAGAAATTTAATATGGAAGAAGATGACCGAATAAATATATCGGTTAGTCTCCCTTCATTTGATAGTAGGATGGAAATCACAGACAACGAAGAGGTAAAAAAATTTGTTGACTGTGCTTGTAGAAGTGATGAAATAACACATTTGTATGTTTGTCAATCTAAAAAAACACAAGAAACTATCAATTTTATGTCAACGAATCAAAATCATATGTTTTACAATTTTATGGAACAGTCGCCTTTTGAAAACATCGGGTCATCTAATGAAGAAAGGAACACATTATTTTTTAATAACAATCATACGAATACGTCTTATTTCAATGATGACCCATATGTTCAATTCGAATATAATGCTAAAAGCAATGAATTTGTTCATAAAAATGACCCTAATTTCACAAAACCAGAATCTTCATTTGCGTTCGAAACATATGACGAAAATGAAAATGAACAAAATGATTGCTTTGATGGTGTAGATGAGAACCCACAACCTTTTTTACATAAATTAAAAAATTTCATGACATTTAAGCCTGACATTCCAGAAACACCATTATACAAGTCCAAACCACTGATTTCTACGCATTATAAAAAAGATTCAGAAGTAAAAATTGGTAATACTTTTGATAATAAGGAAGCTTTAGACTTGGCGGTTAGGTTAAAAGCTATACAAGAGGGTTACCAATTTGTATCACAAAGAACAGATCCGAATAGGTATGAACGAAAATGTTATCATTTTAAGGAATGTGCATGGTCAATTCATGCTAAGCGTTGGGGTAATACAGATTTGTTTCAAATAATACGGATGAATGATGTTCACACGTGTCCCAAAACTCAAACTTATCCTAATCATCGAAATGCAAACAAAAAAGTCATTGCTCACATTCTCAATCCTAAGTTACAAGATAATAGGCGTGTTTTGAAAGGGAAAGATACACAACATGATATTTTGTTTGAATACAAAACCAGTATATCTTACCAATAAGCATGGAGGGGAAAGGATTATGGGTTAGATCAGATAAGGGGTTCACCGTATGAGTCCTTTGAAATGCTACCGTATTATTGTTACAATCTAGAAAGAAAAAACCAAGGGTCAGTCACACGTATCAAATAGACGACAAAGGAGTTTTTGAGATGCTATTCATTGCCCTTGGTGCTTCGGTAAGTAATTATATTCCTTTTTGAGAAAAACATGATATTATGTTAATATGCACATTGTGAGAGTAATATTTTATTTCAGATCCATACGTTCTTGAATTATCTACGCCCTTTGCTTATAATCGATGCGGCGCATTTAAAGGGTGAATACAAGGGTACAAATTTGATAGCTGTTGGGATGGATGGAAACAACCAAATTGTGTTAGTTGCTTTTGGTATATCCAAGGGGGAAACAGGTCCATGTTGGTCATGGTGGATGTCGGTACTTAAAGAATGCATAGGCGATCACAACAATTTGCTTTTCATATCTGATAGGCATCCTGCCATAGCTTTGGTAGTACATAATGAATTCCCTTTAGCCTTTCATGTTGTATGATGTCATCATCTAATAATGAACTTATCATCGAAAAAGAAAAAAACTGAAGGTTTATTTTGGAAAATATGCAAGACGTATACACCAGATGAATTTACAGCTAACATGAACATAATGCAAGCTGTTATGCATACCAGAAGCTTTGTCAAGCTAAAACACAACGATGGTTAAGAGCACATTGCCCACTAGTTCGTTATAATTATATGACGTCGAATAGTGTGGAGTCTGTTAATGTTTGTAGTGTAATAAATAGAAAGCTACCGGTTTCAAAGTTGGTAGAGACGTATCGTGCCATGTTGCAAGACTAGTACTTTGAACATCAAAAACTTACAGGTACTTCTTGCTGAAAGTTTAAAATTACACTTCAATTTTTATTTTTGAATATGAACTAATTAGTTGCATATTTTTGTATGTATTTATGTAGCAAACATGAAGTATGAGATAACTGATTGGGTAGCGGATAAGGTTCATAAAAGAAAACTAAAAAGCGCCACATGGATTGTTAACGGCGGGCGATATAATCATGTGTCAACCTTGAGACCGACGTGTGTGAATGTCGTACATGGCAACTTTCTGGGATACCTTGTGGTCACGTTATAGCTGTCACCAGGTTTTTGCGTTTAACGGATTATGTTTAATATGTATCTGATTGGTTTAAAAAAGACAAATATCAAGGCACTTACCATGAATCAGTACATTTCCTTGGAGATATGCAAGAATGGGAATTTCTGAGCCATATACATCCAGCTATTCCTCCTCGAATGGACAATTTACAACCTAGTCGGCCAAAAAATACAAACCGTATACTATCTCAAGGTGAGGAGCCAAAAAATATACATTGTAGCAGATGCAAACAAGAGGGCCAAAAATGTGATAACTGCAAAACATCATTTTCAATTGTCAATGAGCCGCATGTAAATGATCAACCCGCTTTCTACCACCAAAATCAATCCTATGATCACAATTTCCAAAGCTATAACCAATATCCATCACAGCCATACGGTGATGTTACATACCAAGGGCAGCCAGACTATCATAATCAATACCCAACACACCCTTCTCAAATGAATGAACAATATGATTCCCAACAATATGGGACTCAACATCTAGATGATTTAAACAATAATTGTTCAAATAGTTGGTTTAACTAATTTAGTTTAACTTCTTTGTTGTCCTGTTATTTTGTAATATATGCTATCAATGTTGTAATATATTTCTTTATTTATGATTGATAATTATGTCACATGTTTGTTTAATTGTAATGACAATAATATGACAAATCGCTGACCTCAAATATATCACTCAATATTTCGCGCGACTTATGACAGGTTTTGTTTCTTTTAAATGACAATGAGTTGATAAGTCACTGACACTTAAATATATCACTAAATATTTCGAGCGACTTATGACAGTTTTTGTTTCTTTTAAATGACAATGAGTTGACAAGTCAATATATCACTCAATATTTCGAGCGACTTATGATAGTTTTTGTTTCTTTTAAATGACAACGAGTTGACAACACATTGTTGATTTGATAATACACTGTTAGCTAGGAAAACACTATGTTACACTAAATGCTTTTCTTCTATTTAAGCCATATTTTGTAACTGATAATTATACACTTCTCAAATAACCAATCTTCTACAAACATCTTATTTATAATTTCGTTCATAATGTCAGACTACTTACCTTTTGAAATCCAAATAAATATAATGAATAAACTTCCTACTAAGTGTTTACTACAGTTCCGTAGGGTGTCCAAGCTATGGAAGTTCACAATAGACAGTTCCATATTCATCCGTGATTATGGTTCTCGTCAATGTGAAACGTGTTGTTTTAATTTAGCCTATAAGCGCAGTACCGAAGGTTTTATGTGCTCTGTAGATGAACAAATGTCTTACACCCCATTATTAAATACAAATCTTTATCTTTCTGCTCTGACACCAATTACCACCTCTGAAGGGGTATGGTGTTTTTCATATGGTTCTCATATGGGGGCAATTCTTTGGAACCCATCGATAAGAAAATCTATTGGAATAGTAATCCCTTACATGACTAGTCAGCCAGAAATAAGAAAAATTGTTTGGGGTTTTGGTGTCCGGTCCGACACATTAGACCCAACCTTTCTAAATATTTCTATGGGGAAATATGGAGCAGGACCATGGCATGTGTTAGTTTATACTTTGAGCTCGAGTTCTTGGAACAGTCTTGAGAATTACCGTTTGCCACGTGTGTCAATAAGAATAAAACGATCGTGTGGGCAAACAACTGTAAGTGGTTTTATTTTCTGGGGTGGTTATGAAATATTTTTTAATGTTGATGGTTCTTGTTACAATATTAGCATGCTTGTTTCGTTTGATATGATTAACCATCAATTCCACGTACTTGACATACCGAGTGTGTTAAGAGACCAACTTCCAGATCCATTCTATATCTCACACCTAGGAAACTCTCTTGTAATATCGGGAAACCTCATTATATTTGAAAACCGATATATTTGTGCTTGGTTGTTAGAAGTGGATGGTTACAATGTAACATCTTGGAGAATGCTATTCGTCATTCCCTCCACAAATGTGGTCAAATTAATTGGATTTACTAAGGATGATGACCCAATAGTTGAAGTTGATAGGGGACGCATGCTTCACCCATTACAAGTGTACGATCGTGCTTCTCAAGAATTTCATAATGTGGGTATCTCTGCTGATGGTGGTTCGTTCTTCATTGGCCCATACAAAGAGTCACTAATTCTTCTTAATGTTTAAGATTTGTCGTAATTTGTTGTATTTTCTTATTGTTTAAGTAGGATGGTTTGTGTATTTTTTTTGTACTATTGTTTGTAATGTGATTTGTATTTTAATTTAAATGAATGAAATTAATTTTACCCTAAAATAATTGTACAAATAAGGCATTCAATGACATGTTGTATAATAAATACAGTACTTGGTCACAATATATAAACAACATTGTTGGGTTTCAACTTCAACACCAACATTACATTGTTTCATACACAAATATTAAAAATCAAACAATGACCTTCAAAGTGCTACTGCACCATTATGGAAGGTTCACTACCGCACTTAGACGAAGATTTGTTGATGGGATGGTTGCCACCATAGATCCGATAGAGTTAGAAAGCTTTTCTACCAATCAAATGAAGTTAATCTTAACCAACTGTTTGGGTTACGATGAAAACTCGGCAACGTTTCTTTATATCAAGAAACCAAGTTGTAGTTTGGATTCAGGTCTTATACCATTGGATGATGCTATACAAGACAACGAATTGATACTCACGTATACTCAAACTCAACATAACCAATTACATGTTTACGTTTCTCGGGTGGAGTTATCCCCACTTGTCGCGGCCGACCAGTCCAAATATGAGGGTAACCAAAAGGTTAATCAAGAAAGACCTTCTTGTTCAAAAAAATTATTTTTCTAGTTACTAACTAGTTCTCTTTTATGATTGTGTTGTTGTATTATGATTTTCATTTTGTATCATCATTTCAGACATTGAAATGACTTATCAATTCTGACAACGACATGACTTGACAACTTTATGCTATCAATTTTATTAGTATAAATATACATGTGTACAAGTATGTGTTTCCAACGATTATAATTCTATTCAATCTTCTTTCTTTCACCGGATGTCGACATCTACTAATACTACTTTCTTGTTCGATGTAAACCACCACGGCGAATTTAAACTTAACCCACTAACCTATCAAGATGGTTCAGTACTAAATATTAATGTTCCAGCAATGGACTTTGAAGATATGGTTAGTTATCTTACCAGAAAAATCCCTAAACGCTTCAATACTATATAATACATCGTTGCCATAAACACACGTTATCAGGGTACTTAAAGCAATTAAGAATGATTATGATACTATTGTTATGTACGACATTGCTAATCGTTGCTGGAAAGCTAAAAGATTTACGCTGCTCATCATTACAATAGTTTTAGCACGGTGTTGATTCCAAACAATGTTCATTGGAAAATATTTTGCAGGTATATCTTTTTCGAAGAGAGTTATAATTTAAAAATATATGTGTCACATCAGCTATTCTAACTCTAATGACAGATTAAAACTAAAAAAGGTTCCACAATTACTGGAATTACCATGGTATCCTTCTATACCCTATACGCACAACCAATTTTCATTTGTTACTGTTCATAATAATGGGCATTGGTGATCGGAGATAATTGATAACCCCGGTTTTATGTCATTGGGGGGAATATTTGAACATACACCATTCCTATGTATGAATCTTCATGATGATGAAAAAATATTATGTTTAATATTTCTTGGTAAAAATTATTTTAATTCTCGTTATTATACAGTACAACACAATGAATTTCTCAATCACCATCAAAACTAAGAAGCAAACAACTACGGATATGCATGTGATGGTTTGATATTTCTTCAGCACGAGGAAAAAATTAGAGTTTTAACATTGACCACGTCGGTGTTAAAATTTTTTATTATACCAAATATATATACCCATTGACAGTCTTGGCACAACTGATGGATTCATGTCATAAACTGACATACTCAAGTAGACAGTCGAAGAGGAAAAGAACGGAGGTTACACTAAAATGATTACTCGTATTGATCAAATGATTTGACATGGCGGAAAAAGAAAACTTTGAAGACGTGGAATACTAAAGAAGTCACTTTAATTCACAAATATGATTAAGCCTCGTATGTACAAGTAATGATTTTGCATGAAGTCATCACATTACGGTTTTAAGCATGTTTTTTTATATGTTTCTCAATAGTTCTAGTCGTTGGTATTTTTTATAATAATCCTTATTTTCGATTACTTCCAGTAGTTTCCCCTGTGATCTCTGCTCTAATCTTACTGAACATTGACTATGTAATACCTTTATTGTCAGATTGAGTTTTTCACTTATAAGATTTTAGACAGATTATCTGAAGAATTTGTAATACTCATTTGGATTTTTCAGACATTTATAGACAAAGACATGATAAACAAAACCACCACCTTTACTATTTTCTTTTATCGATCTTGGGAATTGCATTCATAAGCCACTTTTCTTTCACTCAACCACAACTTTTCATATAATCATCAAAACATATTGGCCTATGCTGTAAATTCTGTGCCGTCAAACACTTCTTAAATATTGAAATTGAACTACAAGCTGTAGGTCACACTTGCATTAGTTGGGTCGTGCGAATTGATCTAGTGTTGCTGAAGCAAATGCGTATTAGTGTATTACCATACAAAACATAGTTGCATGCTATGCCATTAACGTGTCTTAATACCTAGGTTTACAGGCTTTGCTAATGACCATGAGTCAGATATACGTATCTCTCTAAACATTTGAGGTCAACAAGAGACGATTTGTTGTGATTCATTGATTGAAAAGCAAAAACATGTATCGGTCAATTACAGCGGCAATATAGATTCTAAAACCATGTAGCTTCACAAACAAGACTATTGCATACCACTCCATTGTCTTGTAGTTGTTTGTTGTCTTTTCGCCATGCTCTTCTTTTCCTAGGATCTCTTGGCCTGGGAAGTACTACCAAAGTAAACTTGGTGTTTTCTTATTTGAATTTATGCATTGAATGAATATGTATTTTAGTATTCAATGGATATTTTTTGTTTACTGGGCACGCTCTCCTCCTTTTTTTTATACAATCCATCTATGTCTACATATTCAACTATTTTTCTTTGCTGCTGATAAGGACTAGAACTTATTACATATCCTTTTGTTTACTCGCTTAACCTATTTCAAGCGATTTGTGACTTTGATTTGACAAGTCAATTGCCCTTTTACATGCAATGATAGAACCTATAATAAATGCTCTTCCCCATCGTCTTGTTTATCTCATCCCAAAATTAACAACACTTTGACATGATGTGATCCAAAATCAAACTCCATAAATATCAGCTTATTATTAGGACATAAATTCAGGGTCTCTTGTTTTCATAACAAATAATTTCGCCTCATGTTCTCATTTCTACTATGGCTTATATCCCACGAATGACGTTAGGATTAACGTCTCTGACACTACAAGAAGCATTGATTGATAGAACTATTTTGGTAGGATGCAATTTTTAGCCTTGCATGCAATCGCTTTGATGCTTTAGGTTCTTAGGATCGTAGGGTTGATTTTACACATTTTGTGATGCGTTTGCCACCCACTGATCACACCCAACTTGTCGGAATATGCCGCAAGTACACGCCCCCCCCCACCTTGATGCATTGTCTGGGGCGCTGGACATGAAAAAATATGTATATTGAAAAGCTAGTCAGGGATGGTTGCTAAGGAGCATGGAAGGAAAAACGTCAATATGTTGGCAAAACTACAGAGACCATGTAAAAGCATTATTGAATTTTTTACTACAAGTTTGCTAACATGTATGTCACGTTGTTTGTTGTTGTTTTTTCGTTTTCAATATAGTTTTAATTAAGGTTGGCATGTTATGTTGTGCATGTGGTGTTTAATTTTGTTGTAATTATTTTAAATTGATAATGTTACTTTTTTTGTTTTTAATTAGAAATTTTCAATGTTTAAGTTGAATTCATTTAAATTTAGCAAAAAAAAAAATGGAAATAACAAAAAAACACTACGAGTTTCACATTTGAAAACATCATATTGTATTCATAATAACTTTATTTTCAACATTTTTGGTTCACTTAAGTTTGTGGCATCAAAGACAACACAATTCACGAAAAAAAAAATTCGATTTTATATAAACATATAACAGTTAATAAAAAATTCTCGAACATTACACATATTCACTTTCAAAAACCTTAACCCTTTAACCAACCCAATACCTTAAACCTAAAAGAAAACAATTATATACAATAACACCTTTCCAACCAAAAAACCTTAAACCACAAAAATAAAAATTTCACTTACCAAAACAATCCTAAAAAACAAGCCTGGGCTCTCTCAATTTTTTTTGAGCGATATATGAGGAAATTAGCGGCCCGACGAATAGTGAATGGTCGATTGAAAAATAAACATGTCGCCCGAAGTTTTGAGCGAGATGTGTTTTTTTTTAATATTTGTTACCGAGCCGGACAGTGTTTAATGTCCTCAACTTTTTAATTATCACTCGTATTATTGAGCGGACATGTTTCGGGCCGATTTGGTAATTCCATAAACTTGTCCTATTGCGTGAAAAGAGTTCCAAAATATGTCACTTGCAGTATTTTTCGTCTATTTTTATGAGGTTTCTCTAGTTTAATGTACACATTTCTAAAACCTCCACAAAGAAAAAAAAATTTAAATATGTACTACAAACGTAACAAATTAAAAAACCTAATACATTCATCACTATGAATTACAACAAACAATTGCTTTACTAAAAAGTAAAAATCTGGTTGTTCAAAAGCTAAGAGTATATCCAAATCATTTTCTACATTGAGTCGAGAATTGTTCCCTTGAACCTTATAACATCTCTCGACCCAATAACAACCACAAAAAACCTGGTTGTTATTGAGAACCAAAGGAACAACTCTCAACCCAATAATGACCACAATTTTTACCATATAATTTGTTGAGACTTAGTGGAGACCCCGTCGAGATCCCGACTGATAATTCATTCCACTAACAAACAAATTTTTGTTTCCGTTGTTTATTAAAAAACCTTTTTATCTTCTTAAAAATTTAACACTTTTTCCTTATAAATTTAATTCATTTTTACCCATTTTATACACTGCAAATTCAAACCACATTCAAACACATTCTATCTATACCTTTTTACACATTTAATCTACAAAATGTCTTCCGATCTATTCTTTTATCATATTCGAACGATGAAGATGAAGTTAATAGCGAGCTTGCATATTATACGGAGGCTTGTAGTGCGGTTATTGAAGAGTCAAATACAAAAATCTCACGAACCCAAGCAGAATGGGATTGTTACAGTGCTCATGATCGCTTAGTGGCGGCTTACTTCTCCGAACACCCATAGTATGGCGCAACAACTTTCCGTACGCGGTTCCGAATGAGCCGAAAGCTATACACACGCATTGTTCAAGAGGTAACCGGTCATTCCCCTTATTTTCAACAAACTCATGATTGTACAGGAAAAATGGGATTTCCCCATTAATGAAGTGCACTTCGCAATTCGTCAAATGTATGATTAATTAAAAGTACTAAACGAATTTGGAAAATTATGAAAAATTCAAGAAAAGTGCTTTGAGCGATGCTAAACCTAAGAAAAATTAAATGGTCCCAACAGCTTAACACAATAGGCTAGAAATAAGCCAAAAAGGGCTTATGGCTTAAATGGGTAAAACGATGTTAAATAAATAATTTGTGCAAGTTAAAACAGAAAAGACCCAAGGGCATGTTTGGTAGTAGAGTGCGATGTTAAAAGCTTGGTGATGTTGGTTGAGGTCAAGGGTTCGAGCCTTGCTCACCCTTGACTTCCCAATTCCCAGGTTTTTTTTTGCAAAACTTTTTAACAAAACTTATTAATAAGCTCAAAACTAACAACTTTTGTAAAAGCAAAATTTTTAGAACTTTTTAAATAGGCCAGAAATAAGCTACTAAAAGTGACAGTTTAAACTTTTATACTAATGACTTTTTAGCAAAACTTTTTGAATTTTTGAGACTGATTGCAGTCTTATATACTACAAAATATATAATAATATTCCAAAAGAGCGATTAAAAACTTTCCTAAAGTCTCCCTTAAGAAAAGCTCACTCTAAAATATATATATAATATATAATACGTATATTTAACCGGGAAGAATGATCACCCGGGTCGTTTCCCCAACGACTTGTGAAATTGAAACCTCGCTTTAGCTTGGATTATGATTTGAATGAGAGAAAAGATATTTTTGAGTATCTATAACTACTAAATAAAAGAAACAATTAAAATGAACAATTAAAAGCAATTAAACACTTAAACAATTAACGGGAAACAAATAAAACGCGACGAATAAGAAAGTACATTAAAATTAACTCTTAAAAATGCAAACTAAATTTCTAAACCTCAATTAGGACAAAAGAAATTTTAAGAAAAAGAAAAATATTTTTTTGATTATTTTTGAATTTATTATGAATTGAATTCTATTTTAATCTAATAAAATCCTAAAAAATAGCAAATTAAGTCCTAAAAATTTAGAAAAATGATTTTTAAACTTAGAAAAGTCTAAAATAACATAAAATACTTAAAAACTATTTTTAACTATTTTTAAAATTAAAATTCTATATTTAAAATTAAAATTAAAAGCTCAAAAATGAAAATTAAAATCTAAAAGTGTGTAAAAATGCTTTTACTGGATGTAATCCTAAAGCTAATTTTTAGAAAACTAAAACCCATTTTTTTATATTTTTCTGAAACTTTTTTCTATTTTTTATTGATTTTATAAGATTTTAACTTTCGAAAATTGATTAAAAATAAAATAAAAGCTGGAAAAATCTAAAAATTTTCAGGAAAATCTAGACACTAAGCAGTAACCCTAAGAAAACTAAGAAAAACAAATTGCTTCATCAATGAATAAGCCCTCAAATGCAGCTAATATAGCTACGGCTTATATTTAAATAGGGCGAATAAAAACGTGTACTAGTATTAATACTTTAGATAGTTCATATGAATGAAGAGCTAACGTAGAGCAAACTGGTAAGGCCGTATGTGTTGTGTGTGGGAGTCGTTGGTTCGACGTGTGGGCACCCCGTATTATGTGCTATTTTTATCTTTTTTACTTTTAAGAAAAACTAAATACAAGAAACTTTAAAAATGACACTAAAATAAGCTATTTTAATAAAAGGGACTTAAGCTAAAACTAAGTAATAAGCTCTAAAACAGTTTATCAAAGCTGCTATCACAATAAGTAAGGTTTTGGGCTTATTCTCACTTAAACAGCTCAAATTAAGCTCAAATCTAAAAAGGAAAAGTGTTCTAAAAAGCTTATAAGTTGCTTAATCTAAAAATGAAAAGAAAATAGAGCTTAAAATACTCAAAGACCACTGAAAGTGATTATGACAATATGACATAGATATCCGGAAACTAATCAATAACTCAAAACCCAAATAAGCTCAAAAGCTCAAAAAGACATAAAGACGCAAATGAGCATTTGTAAACTTGATAAACAACTTATAAACAACTAATTTAAGCAATAAAATCTACTACTTCAAGCCAGAATCTAAAAATTAAAAGCTAAATTCTATTGCTAACTATTTTTGGCTTTATGGTTTAGAGTGACCTTCTTAACAGCACAATATGCGATACGCTAGGTCAATAACGCAGGAAAATGTAAATTAAGACTTAATCTATATTAAGCTATAACTAATCTAACTCCTATTTGAACCTAAGCACCTAAGACCTACTTTTACTTAACTACAAATTAGGCTAAAAGTGACAGCAGTACTAACTTCTTGTTAGTACTGGTGCACTTTGCACAAGTGCAAATCAAAAGTGCAGGTTTCCTAAGGGAAATCCTTGCACTTAGAAACACTCAAGTAGAGTGTACAAGTAAAATGCAAGCAAGATCTAAGCCTTGGAGGGCTTAGATCAAAGTTTGCACAAGTGAAATTCAAAGAACAATTCCCCTGGTGCTGGCACACTTAATATAAGCTCAAATTTTCTAAATTTCCAAATCTAACTTATAAAAACTCATTTCCTATTGTTTTTAACTAAATTCAAAGCTGTCTAAAAAGGTTTGCACAAAAACTTTTGACTTTAGAAGGTCAAACTTGCTTATGCCAAACACCCCTTTACCATTTTGACAGAAATTACTTTCAACTTAAATTGCAAATTTAACTAATAAGCACTAATTACCATATTATTTTAAGCTTATAACAACCCTAACTAACATGAATTAACAACTGATTAAGCATTAATCTAAGATTTAACAATTTTTCTACTATTTTTGGTTTTTTAAGGTTTTTAAAACACTTATATTAAAGACTGTGATCTAAACTATTTTAATCAAAAACAGATAAGCAACCATGATTATTAAGCTAGTTAAAACACAAACAAGCACTAATAAGCAACTTTAATAAGCAAATAAGCAGATCTAAGTTTATACAAGCATATAAACTAATATTCTCAAAGCAGAAACAATTAAAGGAAAAACTTACAATGCACCTCTCTAGCTAAACAAGAGGACCATTTTAACCGGTCATGCTACAAGCTCCCAACTTCATTAAAAAGCTAGGGTATAGAGTCCTTGGGGATCTCATCCTTTAGATCGCCCCTCAATAAGCTCAAAACCAAGAAATTCCATGTAAAGTAAGTTGCACGTTTAAGTTAGAAAGAATATATTCAGAATTGAATATAGCTCTATTTCAGCTTATAGAAACTGATCAGAGCTATTGAGAAAAATTTGAGGCTTAACTTTATGAGAGCTTAATGAAGATAAGAGACATGGAGAGATTAAGATATAATAAAACAACACTGAAATTTCAATTTAAAAAAAAACTATGCTTACAATCACTTTTAAAAAAGAAAATTACAAGATTAATAACAACATTAAGCTAGGAAATTTTAAAATTTAAATGCTAAAAACTAAATTATGGCTACGTGTTGTGTGTTTGAAGAGTGAAGGCCTACTTATAGGCTGAGAGTGAGTCAGCTTCTAGGCTCTCTTCTTACTTGCTCTCCAATCCTGTAATCCTTACACAAACAAATCTTCTAATTCATAGGGGCTTCTAATGTCTATGCTCGTTTGATCATTGTGTGCGGACACACTAAGATTGCACAGAATGTGTCATTCCTGGGGGGGGGGGAAGGAATTTTTTGGGATGCCATTGTGCTTCATTTTGTGAGTGTTTATCACAAAAAACCCATATGAATTTAGTGCTTTCTCCATTATGACGTGGGCCTCAACTTAGCTTGAGCTAATGATCCTTGGAAAGACTGATTTGACCCTTCACCTTGACTTGTATAAGCTCATAATTGTCCAAATAGTCAACCTAATGTTGAAAAAAACCCTTTGTTTTTAGATAGCTGGTCGAATATAGAGAGACGATGGGATGTAATAGTAATTCCTTTGGACGCGTTTTTTTACAGACATAAACATGTTAGACTTTGTGAAAATTGCAATACTAGTCCCTCTCAATTGATTTTTCCATTTCTAGTTATAAACATTTTTCGAAAATTGCAAGACTAGCCCTTGTGGTTTATTAAAAGGAGAAAAGGGCTAGTATAGTGGGCTTTAAATTGGGCTTTTGGGTTTAATAGGATCCGGGTAAGGTTATTCAAGGTATTTTAGGCCCAATAAGGTTTTAGGGGCCCAATAAGGGATGAGGGGTCATTTTTGGCTTTTTGTGAAAGTTGTGAGGTTTTGTCTTGTAGTGGTTTACTGCTGTTGACCATGTTGACTGGATTTGACTGCGGTCTTTGACTTCTAGGCATTGGAATTTGCTTCTTTGGCTTCTTTTTTGTACTCTTTATGATTCATCGTCTTTCCGTGCTTGCTTGTTTTTGACTGTTTTCTTGTGATTTTTGATTTATACTGTACCTGCATACATAAAACACAAATACAAGCATATTTTTGCCATTTTTTGTCTAGTAATTTTAGGTTTAATTGGGTTATTTTAGGTACAAATGGATATGTGTAATCTAACACTTATCCAAAATTCCCCAAACTAAACGATTGTGTGTCCACACCGCAATATCATATGCCTTATAACCAAAACCCTCGAAACTTCCCACCAACTAAACTTTTTGAAAGTAGCACACAGATTTTATGTTTGAGAGAGTTAAGAGATCACACAGATATAAACACACCCGATTTACTCCCAATATTTCAATAAGCGATTTTTCTCTTTTATGATTTTCTCTTGATAATAACTACCTAACTACACTATTTATGTTGAGCATAACGATTGTTTTTTCTTAACCATCATTGGTGAAACTTTAGTATCAAAGAAAAAAAAAGCATACACTTAAGTGTCTAAAGATAACTTTCATCATCCGGATTATTTCACTTTTCCCATGCTAAGCTTAAAAACAAGATCATTGTTAATTACAAGTCATGACACTAACACTACTCATAAATACTAATTGTTACCTTACTTTTCTCCCAGTCAAATCCATTACTAATTGTATCTCAAGTTTTATCTTAAGTCATATACCCGAAGATCTCTTTAGTACTTGTTTTCGACACTTATTTAAATTCAAAAATAAAGCGTAACCGGTTAAGAATGCATAATAATTAATCTCCTACCCTTTTCAAAAGATCAAGATGTCATCAAATTAAAGTCCACATCGCGGCAACCAAAATTTGGCTTTTATTAGGCTACTTAAGCAAGGCACCATTCATGTCATATACCCTAAGGCTCTTTAAGACATGAATGGACCAATCTCATTTTGCCATATACCCATAGGCTCTATTAAAGGCACAAATAAGACAAAAAAATTTAAGCACAATTATTATACCTTAGCCTTTAGAAGAGCACACAACATCGCCACTGCCTCCGACAAGATGTAGCAAACATATTTTCGATCTTTCAGAATATTAACTTCCTCCGACCTTTTAGAAGCTGTAACATCGTTGTGATCCGGCAAGCTACACAAACTTTATATCAGTCCTTAGCGGATTATTATTGAATTCTACTTATCCATAAACCTAAGGCTTCATTTAAGGAATAAAGCAAAATAGGGGGGGGGGGGTTTTCTTTCTATGTATACATATAATATGCCAAAATAGTATTCCTGAGACGTGTACTCATCCTAATCACAAAGGAACTAAAGAAAACTTCTATTAGCTAATTATTAACCAAAAAACCATATAACTCTATTTATTAAACATTTATATAGAGGTGAAACAAGCTAATGGGAGAAAAAGCCACAATTAACACTTATGAGCTTAAAACAGAACCAACTACTCTACGTTTAATGTCATGACTTATAAATAACTATATCATTTCTTATTCTTCGCAATTTAAAATCTCTAAGAAAGAGATTGTCGAACACCTTAGCCCAATATGAAATTCACAACTCGGCATATTATAAAACAACTACTTCGAGATTAGCACACATATCTTCATTTACTCAATGAGTTCAAGTCTAGCTGTTTAAGTCAACAGAAGACTAGCACAAACTATCATCATTAATTGCTAAGGGAGAAAGCTAGAACTCTACACGTACGATCGGGTCAAAAATTACTTCTTATTCTTACCAACGGAAAACTTACATTTGTGTCTTAACACTTATTTTATATATATATATATATATATTTGTAATTTTTATTTATTATTTTTTATTTATTTTTTTATATTTATATATATTTATGACTAAAAATTTAAAATTTTTGCTATTTTTGTGGGAAAACGGGTACGTGAGAACAAAACAATAAGCAAGCAACATCAAATCGATAGATTCCCTTCCCCAAACTAAATGAACACAATGTCATCAATGATTAAATATGTCGTGACTCTACTAAAATCTAAGCCAGTTTTTGAAGTATGCAAAGAAAATGTTATCGAATAAATACTGAAAAAGGACAATTGGATTTCCCCAACTAATTACATCACACAAAAGGATCGAAAGCTAGAGTAGAACGGTAGACAAAATCAACCGGACACGAGAGGCTTCATAGAATTTGTTGGTTCGATCCTACAAAAATCACAACAAACAAGCAACAAACATCGAGAAATCGGAAAGAGAACAAGCCTCTCTCAACACAACACATTAGATAAGAAAATAGAAAGAAGATAGAGAAGATAAGCATGGGGTGAACTCCCATGAAGCGGCTTGTTTTATGGTCATACGAGTCCAGCAAGCTCGACCGATCACACTTGAATTTCTTTGTCCTTAAGGGAAAGATCTGGAGTCCAGAATAACCAATGGTGGTGTCCCCCTCCATAGTAGTGCTTGTAAACGGTGGCAATCGACTTTGAAATTTGTGCGACCATCGCAAGAGATAACTTGTCAGTGCCATATCTAATAAACTTCGGTGATTGTGAAAGGTCCAGACCATCGGGATTTGAGCTTTCCAGAGAAAATCTTTAATCGGGAGTTGAAAAGCAAGACTTGGATCTCACCAACATTGACAGATCGGATTCCTTTAGCTGGAATCACTGTAGTTTTCTTTCTTATTGGTATTCTCCTTGTAATATAATAGAAATTCTCATAAGCTTGACTAATGAAGCTCGCTAATTCATGGAGTTGAGAGACTTTCGATGATCTCCCGCGAGTCTTTAAATCGAAGTTGGCATGCTATACAAGGCGCCCAATATGCTTTCTGTATCTAATTCAACTGGGTAATGGTAAATGACACGCTTTTCCATAGACTAACTTGTACGGAGTGCATCCAATTGGAGTCTTGTAAGCGGTCCTAAAAGCCCATAATGCATCATCTAACTTGTCAGACCATGAGGCACGGTTTTCTCCTACCGTCCTCTCCAAAATTCTTTTGAGACCTCGATTCGTGACTTCAACTTGACCACTCGTTTGAGGGTGGTAAGGAGTCGAAAGACGATGGGTGACACCATATTTTGACATGACTCTTGCAAACTTATCGTTACAAAAATGGGTCCCTCGATCGCTTATGATTGCTCTAGGAGCACCGAATCGGGAGAAAAGGGATTTTAAGAACTTAACAACTACTCTAGCATCGTTGGTGGGGAGCGCTTTCGCTTCAACCCATTTGGAAAGATAATCAACGGCAACTAGGATATATTTGTTTCCTCTAGACGACGGGAATGGTCCCATAAAATTGATACCCCATACATCGAAAATTTCACAAACTTGGATTGCATTTTGAGGCATCTCATCACGTTGAGAGATTTTGCCTTGTCTTTGACATGCATCACAAGATTTGATCAATTCGTAGGCATCCTTATAAATTGTAGGCCAAAATGCTTCACATCTTTGAAAAACTTTTTCTTTTGTTGACTCGTCATTCCTTTAACTAGAAAATTCCCCGCGTGGTA
>BQNB010091233.1:0-26933 GCA_026074375.1 Tanacetum coccineum
TTAGTATGCCTCTAGGAAATGCATCTAGAACTGCTAATATTTTAGAACATAAGACTCCTAGGTGTTCTACTGTGTCCAATACTCCATCGTCTTCTAATTCTTTTGTAACTCGTCGAGATAGTTCTATTCATCGTAGACTATGGGTGCTCAAAGTACATGACCGAAAATCTTAAACTTCTAACTAATTTTGTGGAGAAATTTCTGGGAACGGTCAAGTTTGGAAATGATCAAATTGCACCAATTCTTAGCTATGGAGATCTGGTTCAAGGAACGATTACTATCAAAAGGGTTTATTACGTCGAAGGGCGCGGATTTAGAAGTTGCTTTTCGGAAGTCTACATGTTATATCCGTGATTTGAAGGGAAATGATATTCTCACAGGTTCTTATGGCACAAATTTGTATTCCATTTCTCTGCAAGACTCAACAACTCCCAATCTAATTTGCTTAATGGCTAAAGCAACATCATCTCAAGCATGGTTATGGCATCGTCGTCTATCTCAATAAACTTAGACAAATCATCAATCTTGCTTTTCAAAGAATTATATGTGAATGGCCTTCCAAAGCGTGTAATTCTCCAAAGATCATACTTGTTCTTCTTTGTGAGTTGGGGAAAGCAAAAAGAAAGTCTTTTCATACTAAGACTACCCCGAGCTCAAAAAGACGGTTACAACTTCTACACATGGACTTATGTGGTCCAATGCGAGTAGAAAGCATTAATGGAAAGAAATATGTTCTTGTAATTGTTGATGACTTCTCCCGATATACTTGGACTCACTTCTTGCGGTCCCAATACGAAAACACCTGGAATCCATTGTTTCCTCACTCTTGCCAACAGAGGACCATTAGGCTCCATTGACAACATTTCGAACTGACAAAGGCAACGAAATTTTCTTTAATAAATCTCATTCATGCATACTTTGCAAAAGAGGGAATTGACACGAAACGTCATCTGCACGAACACCTGAACAAAACGGTCGTTGTCGAAAAGACGGAAAAAAACAGTACTCTTGTTGAGCTGCTCGTAAACAATGCTATAGAGCGCGCTACAGATCCTTTGTTCTTCGGGCTAAGCAATTGCAACAACATGTTTTAACTCAAAACCGTTCACTTGTAATTCCTCGACATGAGAAAACACCTTACCATATCATCAATGCCGGAAACCGTCCAGTCAAGTTCTTTCCACATCTGGTTCTCTATCTACACTCAGAGATGGTGAAAATCATGATAAAAAAAGGAAAAATGTGATGTATGTATTTTTGTTGGGTATTCTACTCAGTCAAAGGCTTACAAGGTATTTAACAAGAGAACAAGAATGATAGTTGAAACAATTCATGTTAACTTTGACGAATTGCCTCAAATGACGTTTGATCACAACAGTTCAAGCCTCAAACCTCAATGTCAAATGATGTCTGTTCAAAACAGTTCAGGCCTCGATCCTCAATGTCAAATGACGTTTGAACAAAACGGTTCAAGCCTCGCACCACAGTGTCAACAGAAGTTCATCAAGCAGCTGAGACAGTAACAACGTCAAATGAGCTGGATTTGCTATTCTGTAATGAAATTCCTTTGTTCGACGAATATTTCAATGGAGAAAATCAAGTTGTTTTAAAGTCTTCCGCTGTCACTACTACTGATGCATCAAATAAACGTCAACAACAACCTGATTCAACTTCATCCACTTCCACTCTAGCTACAACTGTCACTGCTAATGGAAACTTCGATTTGTAAATATTTTTATTCTCTCTTTATTTTTTATTTTTAAAAAAATCGGTGGTAGATTCATGGTAAGTAGGGTGTCAAACACTTAAAGCGAGGTTAAATATCTTAATTTATTAATATTTTGGTTATCTAATCTATATTAATTTTAATCTAAGTCAAACCTATGCTAATCCTATGTTAGTTCTAATCCTAATTCTAACAGGTAAAAGGAGGGTTTCAGCCTGAGAGACTGGCATGGGTTTGGTGGTGACTACAATCAATTCAAGACACTTTAACCCACGTAAGCAAATTAACAAAAGATAAAAGAGAGGTCAAGCCTTATGATAGAAAACTGTATTAGCCATCATTAATCCGATTAGAAGTTGGTTTGTTTATTCAGTGAAATGATTACTTATCTCGAGGTGGCATATCATTCTTAAACTTAGGCGGGACTTCATCCTAAGACCTAGACACATTAATTCTATAACAATTAAAGCATCTGCATAAATCATCCTTATTTGCTGAATATAATCTATTTTAGGGATTAAAGCAATGGTGATCTTTTTAATAGAGACTTTACCCACTTACTACTTAACAGTGATTTATACACTAGTAGTCCACTTGTCCAACTATCTAATGGAATCAGAATGTTATTTGTTGAATTATCTAGGTTTACCTGCTAGTCAGCTTGTTTACTAAACTAAAGGCAATATCTGATATCTAGTTAAGCCAGAAGCGTATCCTAGCACGGATTTAGCAGGACAATACTTGTGATCCTATTATTCTAGATGTATAAATTACTATATGGAGAGCTATCCTAGTATCTATATTACTTGGTCCGTATCACTAGATCCTGATGAATGATAGGTCGCATATTAAAGCACATAAACAAGTATAAATTGATAAACATAAATAAGCATACTACGATAAATTAAGCAATCGAGATATAAACAAAACCAAACATTCAGATCTTCATACTAATGGCTAATACACGAAGGTATTAGCCTTCAAACATCATAATTAATACAAGAGTAATGGCTTAGGTAAGGTAAACTAACCGAGTTAATGAATGATACCAAAAACTGAACGATTACAAAAGTATAAGAAATTACAAGTTGTCTCCTATGGATTGGAATGCATTGGGAGACCTCTTCTGCTTTTTTTCTCCTTTGAAAATCGACTTTTGTGGTTTAGGTATCAAGAATATGATTTAGCACACTTAAAACTCGTTTTTGAGTTTTGTATTTATAGGGTCTAGAGTCGGTGTCGATACGGCGTATCCAATGTGTTGGATACGGCATATTGGGGTTTCTTGGAGTGGGGACCATATTTGATATCTTCTAGAATATTTACCTTCTATATCTCTAATACGGCATATTGGTCTTCTCTAGATACGACATATTGATCATGTTTCCTTTGTGGTCTTTGGTGCGTGCAGGTACAGATATGCCGTATCTTTCGTGACGGATACGGCGTATTGGTTGTCAGAATATTAATCTTCAAAATATCTTTGTTTAAGCTCCAGAATGCGTGACTTTTGGTAATATTTACCAAGTACTCCGTAATTACTACAATTCTCTAATACAAACGATTAAGTAACAATTCTTTGCAATAATTATACAAAATGGGTTAATTACATGGGATAAATGATGCTATAAAATAGACATTATTTGATGTCATCAATGTTACATCATGGTCTCATTGGTGGTTTTTATAAAGTCGACAGACCTGAATAGGTATCTTTAGTCTGTCCTATCATTCTTGCGATCCCGAATCCCCTAAAACTTATAAAGGTAGGGCAACCAGGTCATAGTGATTAATCCCAACTATCCCAAGAACTAGTCTAATAACCTATACAGATTATTAACCCTCTCTGAAAGAGTTCTTGTGCTTTTTAAGTATAATAAGTGATAGAGGCGGTAACAAGGTTAGTTCCTACACTAGGGTTAGAATAATTATACAACCCTAGTACCCTGCTAATCCCATGTTCAAGTGGTAATCTAGTAACAAGATTAACATGATCTATACCACTCTCAATACTACCAAAACCCAGGGTTACACGATAGTCAAAAGGATATCCAACGAAACTATGATCTAACAAGAAACAAGAATTATAACAACAGTAAATTCATAACTAGGCTAGCACTTGAAGTGCTTAGTCGCTCTTGGTAACAACAAAGAAAGAATTAATAAAGATATTCATGGATGGAAAACTCATAATTCTTACAGGAGTCGTTTATGAATAATAAAATACAAAAGTAAATAAAGTGTGATCTCCCTTGGACTTCTGGTGGAATTCTTCAAGCTATGGAGGCCTTGGTCACCCCTTAGATCTGTGGTGGAATGGTTGATGATGAATTAGTTGAATGAGGCCTCTATTTATAGATTTCGAATATGTTACGGAGTAAGGCTTTCTATGCTGTAGGCATAAATTATGTTACGGCATAACTAATTGTTCATGTTACGCTGTAATGCTGACTAGGATGACTCAACCTTCCATAATAATAATGTTACAACGTAATCTTCTCTTGTTGTTACATCGTAATCTTGTTGGGTGACATGTCTTGCCTTGAATAGGTTACAGCGTAACACTAACGTAGGTGTTACGCCGTTAAGTCTCGTAAGAATCCGTTTTTTCTTCATTTTTATGTCATTTTCCTGTGTCTCTTGTCACATACTTGCATTTTACCTAAAAATAGTAAAATAACCGTAAAAGTATTGAATTTAAGTATTTATAAGAAAATTGCAAGTGTTTTTAGGGGTAAATTGACACTAAATAGTATCAATATTTGATGTTATCAAATATCCCCCCACTTGACTTCTACTTTCCCTCAAGTAGACCTGTTAGAATGGTTTATAAAAAGATTTCTCTGATTCAACTCAAAGAAATGAATCTATAAAAGACTTATGCTAGAATCATCAAAGCCGAACACCTCACAAAAAGGGGATCAAAAATCACTCAACTCTCAACTAGTCTAAGTGTTCATTTTTTGGGTAATCGCTCATCTGCACAGTCATAGTATGTATTCTATTATAAGCTTGGAGAGTACACAAATCTTCACAAGTTTGAGTTAGGGTCTAAACAATCCCTAAAGGCAACATGGGTGACATAACACAGGTTTATTAGGTGGTTGATGACATCAAATAATGTCACATTTATACCATCATTTATCCCGAATAAACTAACCACTTTTGTATAATTATTGCAAGAATGTGTACTTAATTGCTTAAAAGTGTTATTTGCAGTAATTGAGGAGTGATTTGTGAAGACATGCCAAAAGGCGCATATTTTGGAGCTAAAACAAAGACATTTAAAGATCACTCATTTCTGACCAATACGCCGTATCAAGGAAAAGAGATATGGCGTATCAGCGCCAAGTCTTCACAAGAAAACGCGTATTTACAATTCCTAATACGCCGTATCCATAAAGATAACTATTCAGGGATACGAAGATATTATTATTTTAGGAATGTATATTGTATTGATTGTAAACTTTGCGCGCACTCCAAGGGATACACCCTAATACGCCGTATTGGCCTAGCCCAATACGGCGTATCCAGCCTTTTTCAGAGGTTATAAATAGAAGACTAAAAAACGAGTTTTCGGTGTCTAAAATCATATTCTTCATACCATACACATAAAAGATGATTTTCTGAAGAGAAGAAGAGTAACAAAGGTCAAGCATCGATCATGATTCCATAGAAAACATCATGTAATTTCCTTGCTCTTGTATTCATTTAATTTTTGGTATCATTTGGTAAAACAATTAGTTTACCTTGGTTAATTGAACACGCTTGTATAATTATAATGGTTATGGGTTAATACCCTTGGGTATTAGCCCTCTTAATGAAGATTTAATGTTTGGTTTGTTTTAAAATTGATTTTCTTAATTTATTGTGGAAAGTTATTGATCCCAATGAATAGATCTTTAACTCCTTAGCTTAATGTAAGGTTTAGTATCCTTGGAGAAATACAAAGGTACTAAGAATGAAACTTTGTATATATGATATAAACTATGCGGAATCTAGTTTATACCACAAAAAAGAATAACAACAATGTATGTTTGACAAATAGAAATATAACCAAAACAATAAGCTTCAATATATTAATACGAACACTCTTTGATAGTGTTAGGGTTTACAACCTTGAAGCTATGACAATAACTCATTTTTGATACATCGAATTCTATACCCTAGGACCTCCTTTTATACACCAATGAGTCCTACAAGGCTTATAATACTTTCCTAAGATATCATGATCTTTTCTAAAAGCAAACATAATCTCTTAAACATATACATTATACATATCTTTTACAAAAATAACTCAATACTTATCTTAACAATTATTCTTGTTCTCCAATCAATCCTTATGAATCGATCTTTAACTCCTTAGTTTGATGTAAGGTTTAGTATCCTTGGATAAATCCAAAGGTACTAAGAATGAAACTTTGTGTATATGATATAAACTATGCGGAATCTAGTTTATACCACTAAGAAGAATAACAACAATGTATGTTTGACAAACAAAAATATAACCAAAACAATAAGCTTCAATATATTAATACAAACACTCTTTAATAGTGTTAGGGTTTACAACCTTGAAGCTATGATAATGGCTCATTTTTGATACATCGAATTCTATACCATAGGACCTCCTTTTATACACCAAGGAGTCCTACAAGGCTTACAATACTTTCCTAAGATATCATGATCTTTTCTAAAAGCAAACATAATCTCTTAAACAAATACATTATACATATCTTTTACAAAAATAACTCAATACTTATCTTAACAAGTATTCTTGTTCTCCAATCAATCCTTATCTCTTTACTTATCTTTATCCTTCTAACAGTAGTAACTCTTCTAGCAATTGTAATCTAGCAGCATTAACTTTTGTACCAGCAGTACTAATAAACATAAGTAGTAGTAACATTAGTACTAATAGTACTAATATATACTAACAGTAGTAACTGTGTACTAGCAGTCTTAACTTTACTACTAGCAGCACTAACTACTTAGCATTTATTTTAGTCTTCAACTCTGAGCAGTCTTAACTTCAACTAGCAGCAGTAACTTTATACTAACAATACTAAATTATACTAACAGTAGTAACTAGCAGTAGTACCATTATACTACCAGTACTAACTACTTAGCATAATTTTCATTAGTATCACCAACAGTACTAAGTTATGCTTGACAGCACTAATATATACCTGAACAGTAGTAATTCTAAGAATCATCTTGAAGTCTTTAAGTTCCAACAATCCTCCCCTAACTTGAAGTTCATCTTTTGAATCTTCAAGTTTCTTTATAAAAAGTCTTTATCACTATCAGGAAGATGCATGCAAACACTTCATTGACCCTTTTGCTTCTTTAACATGAGCTTGAGTAATTGATAGCACATCTCAGTCCATTAATCAGCTTGAAGTTTCTTGTTGAGCATATTTGTGATTGTTATTGGTTTGAGGGGATCTCTCTTCTCAGCTAACATAAAGATGTGTAGATTTTTAAATCTCACAAAGTGTACTCCACAAGAGTCAAACAACTTCCAAATAGTCACTTTGTATCCCTGTAGACTCCTCCATATTTCACTCTTTATGTCAGGTTTAAACATTACTTTTAGATCACCCTAGAGCACTTTTTCATAAACATCCTCTGGCCTAGTATTCATATGCTTAGTTTTCACCAACCTCCAAAGAGTTTCTAAGTCTTCTCTACTAATGTTTTGAAGCATCCTAATCATTGATGAATATCTATTTGAACTTCCATCAGCTCTTCTCAAGTGATAGAATCCCTTTTGTCCTTCTTTAACAATCTTATATTCAACAATTATTGGAGGTTTGGTAGCTAGAGGTATAGCATCAATTGCTATTTCCTCATCATC
Source organism: Tanacetum coccineum (assembly GCA_026074375.1). NCBI lineage: Eukaryota > Viridiplantae > Streptophyta > Magnoliopsida > Asterales > Asteraceae > Tanacetum > Tanacetum coccineum. The sequence continues at coordinate 7,584 of BQNB010091233.1, forward strand.
TTAAACTACCTCCATATGATTTTTCATCTTAGCTTCATCATCTTCTTCAGCTTCTTCATGCTCATCTGTCTTTTTATCATCCTCCATTCTTTGTCTTTTGGAAGATTCTTGTTTCTGCTCTTTCCCTGCTCTTTTCTTACCAATTGATTTCTTTCTGCTGCCTTCAACTTTCTTTTCACTACTTTCTGCCTTCTTTGACTTATCAGTTTCAAGTTCTTCCTCTGTTCTTTTAGAACTTTCTTTTGTTCCTTCTTTGCTTTTCATCACCTCTGAATCCATATGAATAAAAGTATTTCCCATGTTCATTTCATTATGGGTTAATACACAAAGAGGGTACTAAAGTTTCCAAAAAAGTTGTCCTAAGTAACTAGAGTTCCATTTTGTTCATCTGAGTTACTAATGTTCACAGGTTTATTAACAAGGTTACCCAACGTTTAATTATATTATACCCAAATTACTTTGTTAAGGGGTTACCGGTTGAGAATCCTGTATTGTGGCCACATAAGCCTGACAAGTATTCCACCTCACCAAAATTAGTCCATCTTATTTTTAACATCATCTTCTTCCTTATACATTTTCATCTTCAACCATTATCACCCAACACCATCTCCTTCCATTCAACACCTCTTTAAAACAAAAAACTACTTCATATCAAACCTCAATCCTAAAATCATATACTAGAACTATAATCTACACAATCTCAAAAAAATTTAGACCTCCTTTTCTTATTCCACTGCTCTCACTTCCATTCCTTTGAACTCTTTTGCATAAAAAAACCATTCGAATATCAAAATTAAACACAAACACATTCCTTTACCCAAATTCATGAAAAAAACACATGCACATTCTTCTTCACCATAATTAACAACAAAAATAAAAAACCCATCATCTTAGGGATGATTATTAGTATCCAGGAGGAGCAATAAAGAGTCTCAGATCCATAATTCCAAAACCCATCATCTCATATCTAATTATTAGTCACCAAAAATCCAACTACACAAGCTCTCCCCAAGATCTGACCCACCTTCATCCAAAAATCCAACTGCACATCAAGTGTTGCCATCGTTCGATCTACACCAATTTAAAACACATCTGGTCTGCTATGACTGCCACTCGTCCGATCTCCTATCAATCGGCCAATATATTACAGTTAAGAGTTCGGTTATGGAAGAAAAAAGCCCACTTTATTTAATAGTAAAAATAATTTGCTTTATGTAGGATTGAAAAAACCCACTGTATTTTGTGGTAATTATTGTTATACATTTAGGAGTTGGATTCGGTAACAATCTAAAAAAGAGATGAGAATGTTGGATATGTTTTGAGATTTATAACAGTGGTAATGAATTTAGGTTGGATATGTAGCAAAGAAATGCATTATGAAATGAATTGGATATCCTTTTAATAAAATATGTCTAGTGAAATACTTAAAAAAAAGAATAAAAAAATTATAAATCAACATTAGACTATAACCGGTAGTAGTAAGTGGACAAATTGGGAGTAACGTTATCAACCGGTCATGTGAACATTAGTAACTCAGATGAACAAAATGGAACTCTAGTTACTTAGGACAACTTTTTTGGAAACTTTAGTACCCTATTTGTGTATTAACCCTTTCATTATCAAACAACTTCTGGATCTCATCATAGCTCTTGCTCTTCAACTAATTATATTTGTATCCATCCATGTTTTTGAGATAGGTAGACATTAGATTTCTCTTTTGAGCTTTAGTTGGTGGCTTTCTTCTTTTCTCTTTAGCTCTTAGCTTTACAAAATGTTTCTTTCTTTTGTTCATGAGCTCTACAAACAGTCTTGATCTTTCTTTAATGGTTATCTCTCCTTGTTCTTCTGCTTGTAGCCTCTGAGCTAGTTCAAAATCTGCCTCTATCATAGCTTGTATGTTATCCCATGATTCAATCAAAGCTATGTTGGCTTCCTTTTCCTTTTTCCTTGCAAGCCTTTCTTCTTCAATGAGTTCAGCTTGTATTTGAGCTTTAACATTTCTATCCATTTCTTCATCAAGAGCAATTTGATCCTTTTTCATCCATCTTAGCTTTCCCTTTTATCCTTGATTCTTAAAGAAGATACTGATGTTGGTGTTCTTGTTGTGCTTTCACCAGCATCTTTAAATGTAATGCCTTTAGCTTTAGGAATTGTTGAAGGTGCTATTGTGGTTGTACTCTGTACTAGATATTGTATCACAACCTTAGATTTTGCACTCTTCAATTTAGCTAATGTTTGAGCTAAGGTAATCTCTACTACAGTTATATCATGTGGTGGCACAGCAGTAGTAGAGGGAGCAGCAGTACTAACTTTTTAAGAATCACATCTTGGTCTTTTTCAATCATATCATCTTTAGTAAAAACTTCATTACCAATAAGAGCATCTGTATCAAACATTTCTGCATCTTCTGGCCTCCCCTGAGTTTCATCAACTAAAGAAACTTTAGCATCCTTGTCAATGTCTTCAATACTCTTCCCCTGATTAGATGCATCTTTCTGAGCACCCAAACTTTCATCGTCTAAGTATTCTACTCTTCTTGTGACACCAACCTTATATAGTCTCTTGAATTTATGAGTTCTTAACCCTGCTTTCTTCTCTAACTTTTTAACTCTCAGTTTCAAATTTGTGATCTCCTGAGCTTGAGCAGTCTTAGTATATTCCAGGTCAAGGAATCTCTCAGACAATTTGGTACACATATCCATCAAATCAGTGAGTTTCAATCTATCCTCACCACTGAGCAGTAGATCATTGGAATGTGTAGGCACAGACTCCTCATTTGGTACACCAACAGTAGAATCACTAGGGTGAGGAACTGCATTAGTCTTTTTCTACTTCCTCCTAGATTATTTCTTCTAGGGTTTAGATGCAGATGGTGGAATAGTAATGGGTGTCTGTTGAGAATCAGTAGGAATACCTGAATCTACACCTTCTTCTTGATTAGCTTGAACCATCATTGTTGCAAACAAGGGTGTTACTCTCCTAGAAAAGTCTTTTCTTTCTCTCTTCATGTTGGTAAAGATTTTCTTTGTGTGTGAGGGGTTAACATAAATCTTCTTGTGATGTGACATATCACCAAGCTATTGATTAATAAACACTTGTACAAATCATGGGTACATCAGAAATTTAACCCCTCCCTATAAGCGCTTTACCATAGCATCAAAAATGTACTAGGACGGATTAAATTTTTGGTTTGTGGCCAAGAATATGATTACAGAGGCCATGGTACTACTGAATTTGTTCCATGCAGTGGTCTTGGCACTAAGGCATTGCATAATGGTATGAATTAAGAACTTCCATTGTGGAGAAAAGAAAACCTTATAAAATGTAAGCTTTTGAGAAGATTTTTTATACCCCATCCTTGCCAATTCTTCAAAGATAGTAGCAGTTGGTAAACAATCAATACCACTTGCATCTTCTAAGTGAAGATCACTTCTAATGCTTGTCTCCGTGATAATCACCTTCTTTTTATCAACTAGGGCTTGTAACTGACATTCACCATTAACCTTCTTTATCTTTGATGTTGCCCAGAACTGTTCAATGCAAGGTGTGTAGATAGTAGGATTGACAATTAAAGCATAACGAATTTGGTTAGCATTTAGAAAATCAATAATTTCATGAAACCCATCACTTTCAGCAGGTTTTTCTAAGAATGTGACCATCTTGTAAGTGTCAGAGAAAGTTAAGGTTGACATTGTGTTGTGTGTTGATGATTAAAGATGAAATTGAGTTGGGGTTTACATTTAGAGAGCATTTGAATGATTGAAATCGAATAAAGAATCAAATGAAACCCTGAATCGAAGTATTTATAAAATCACCCTCAGCAGCATTAACTTGAACTGGCAGCACTATGTTATGCCTAATAGTAGTAAGTAACCCGGCAGCAGTAACTCAACAGCATCAACATAAGCTTAGCAGCATTAATGTTTACTAGCAGTAGAAACTTTATGCTTAGCAGCATTAAGTTATATTACCAGTATTAACCTAAGGCTAACAACATTAAGTTTGAGTTACCAGCATTAACTTCAATTTCTTTCCAAAAAGGACTTCTATCATTAATTAGTTTTTCTCATAAGCTCTCTTTCTATTTTTAGGCTCATAATATCTCTCAATTCTTTTTGCTTACCAAATCACTCTTTTTTGTTTTTATTCACACATCTCTCTTTCTGTTTTTCAACTCGCAACATCTCTCTTTTTTTTTTGCTCACCAAATCTAAAAATTTTGTACAAAGTTCCATCAATTCCAATAGTTTTATACTGTCCTCCCTACTTCTAAGTATGTAGCCTCTTAAGAGAGGTGGATCATTAGACTGTTTAGATGCATGCTCAAACCTAGTTTGAGCATTTGCACCTCCTAATACGGTATCTTAGCACCTGAGACCACTACCTGAATCAGTTCCCTAAGGATTTGTCTCATTAAGTGTTGCTATGGATTGGATCCTATTAATGTTATCATTGTCCTGCTCTGCATCTAAGCTAGAAGCAGTAGTGGCAGCCCTTTCCATGTTGTCTTCCCACTCCTTATTGACAGTCTCATCTGCAATGAGGTTAATAGGTCCACTAGACTGAGATATCTTAGTGGTCCTTATGGCTTTCCTAGGTTTGTGGGTCTTTTGGGTTGATATGATAATGGAACAATGATTGGTTTCTTTATTGTAGAGTTAAGTAAATATGGATGTGGGTTGGGGATCAGTAGGTTGTCCCGACATTTCATCCATATCTACTTGATGTTTTAATCACATTCATTCATTCTCAATTAACCTCCCTTCAAATAATGATTCAAGGGTTAAGAATTTGCTCAGCAGTTGTAACTTTGATGATATCTCAGTAGTACTAACTTTGGCTCAGCAATACAAACTTTTGCCTGGCAGTACTAATTTTTTGCCTAGCAGTATTAAGAGATATCTAACAGTATTAACTCTGTCTTCAATAATTATACAACAACATGCCTCTATTCACCACAAGCACACTAGAAAAGACTAGAAGACATGTCGAATTCATGAGGATCATATTTTAGCGATAACTCATGATAAAGTTAGAGAACTAGTATCCAAACACATTAACCTCCTCTTAAACAATACTTCAGAGATTAAGTAATCCAATGCTAGCAATTAGAAAGTTAAACCTGCTAATATTAAAAGCCTTTGTCAGAAGATCTACAACATTGTGGTCTGTGTGAATCTTAATCACTTGAATCAACTTCTTCTCATAACAATCTCTGATGAAATGGTGCCTAATCTCTATGTGCTTGGTTTTAGAGTGAAACATTAGATTCTTCACAATATAAATGGTGCTTTCATTATCAATGAAAATATAGGTGTTCATGAAGTTGAATCCTTAGTCAAGCATCTAATTTTGAATCCATAACACCTGTCCACAGTAATTAGTAGGAGCAACATACTCTTCTTCAATAGTAGAATTTACAACTATAGTCTGCTTCTTACATTGCCATGAAATCAACCTCTTTCCAAGAAATTGACAACCTCCTATTGTGGATTTCCTGTCAAGGCTATCTCTAGCGTAATCACTATCAAAAAAAGCTTACAAGTCAAATGGTGAATTTCTAGGATACCAAAGGCCCAATTTAGATTGACCTTTCAAGTATCTAAAGATCCTCTTCATAGCATGAAGATGTGACATTTTAGGAGTAACTTGAAATCTTGCACAAGCACAAACAGCAAACATTATGTCTGGCCTAGAAGCAGTTAAGTACATCAATGATCCAATCATTGATCTTTATAAATGAACATCCACACTACCAGCTTCTTCATCCTTGATCAATGCCTTGTTAGGTTCCATTAGAGTGCTTCGTGTCTTTACAGTGGCAAAATCAAACTTCTTCAATATGTCAGCCACATATTTGTCTTGGCTAATAAAGATTCCATCCTTCTTCTGTTGTACTTGTAACCCTAAGAAGAAAATAAGTTCCCCCATAGAACTCATCTGGAATCTCTTGTGCATCAAACCTTCAAACTCATCACATAAAGACTTCTTTGTAGACCCAAAGATGATATCATCTACATACACCTGAACTAACAAGATATCACCTTTGTCCTTCTTGATGAACAAAGTCTTATCTATAGTGCCTATTCTAAATCCATTTTCAATTAAATAGGTAGACAAGGTCTTATACCAGGCTCTAGGAGCTTGATGTAGACCATATAAAGCTTTTTCTACCTTATATACTTTGTCTGGAAACTATGGATCTTCAAAACCATGAGGTTGGCAAACATATACCTCCTCATTAATAGGACCATATAAGAAGGCACTCTTTACATCCATCTGGTACACAATAAACCCCATAAATGATGCATAGGCAAAAAATAACCTGATTGCTTCTATTATAGCAACAGGAGCAAAAACCTCATCATAATCAATTCCTTCTTCTTAGGTATAACCTTGTCCAACCAGTCTTTCCTTGTTTCTTACTACAATTCCTCTCTCATCTTTCTTGTTTCTAAAGACCCATTTGGTTCCAATGGCCCTTTTGCCATTAGGTAGATTAACCAGTGTCCAAACCTTCTGAAAATGAAATTTTAGAAGCTCCTCTTGCATTGTTTCTATCTAGCTTGGATCTTCCAGAGTTTGAATCACTTTCTTAGGTTCCATTTGAGAGAGAAAACAGGCAAATAAGCAGTTCTGATAATCTTTGTGATGTGTTCTCCTCTACTTATTAATGTAACATACCATAGCATGTTCATTAGAAATTTTGGTCATTCTCCTTGTTTGAATAGTTGAATTAAAGTCTCTAATGATCTGGTATTTAGGATGATCCTTGTCAATTCTGGTTGTGGGAATAGGACTGACATTCATGGTAGTTGCCAAGTTGTTGAGGTCAACCTCTGCACCCACATCTTCATCATCATAAGCATTACCAAAAATTCTAGTTTCATCCATTGGAGTCACATTTAAAACAGGTGGAAGTCTAAATGCATTTTTGAAAGGAGAAAATCTTTCAAATAGATATTCCTCAAATGCATTATAAGCTTTAGCAGCATTAACATGTGATGATAGATCATTATTAGAAAAAGATGGTCCAGCAGCACTAATAGGTGTACTAACAGTATTAATACTATTAGTGTTGTTAGGATGTACAGTCTGCTTTTCTTGTTGAAGTAGGATTTGAAACTCACTTCTTGTGGCTTGATCATCCTTCCCATCTTTATCTAAAGCTCCATTTTCATCCATTTTATTAGGCTTCTCTTTAGTATCTTCCTTACTGGCCTTAGGATCTTGAGAGATTAATGGATCAGTTGTGCATATCGGTATTAGGATGTATTCTTGTTCAGGTTCTGTCTTCTTCTCAGCTTGACCTGTAACAATGTTTTCTCTAGTTCCTGCAATACCATTAGTTTGAGTTCCTGCAACTACTGGCACATAGTTCATAGATATTATCAAAGAATCAACATCAAAAAGCCAGTCTGCTCCATTTCCTGTCACATTAGGTGTATGTTCAAGAAATATAATGTTTAAGGTCTCTTCAACAATCTTGGTCCTCTTGTTAAATACTCACATGGCCTTGCTAACTACATAGTACCTAACAAAAAATTACTCATCAGCTTTTCCATCAAACTTGCTTAGATGATCCCTGGTATTTAAGATGGTAACAGGACACCCAAAAGGTTTCATGAAGTCTATCATTGGGGTTCTTCCACAAATAAGTTCATAAGGTGTCTTGTTATGAGGCTTAATGACTAAGACCCTATTTAACACATAGCAAGCAGTATTAACTGCTTCAGCCCAAAAGGTGGTTGGTAACTTAGAGTCAATTAACATAGTTCTTGCAGCCTCTTTCATTGTTTTATTCCTTTTCTCAGCAACACCATTCTGCTGAGGAGTCCTAGTAACACTGAATTCCCTCTTAATCCTCTTCATTTCACAAAACTGATTCATTACACTATTTTTGAACTCAGTTCCATTGTCATATCTGATAACTTTTACTTTATGGTCTAGTTGATTTTCTATTTCTGTTATGAAGGTCTTTAATATCCCACTAGTCTCATCCTTAGTGGCCAAAAAGAATACCCAAGAAAATCTAGTAAAGTCATCAGTGACATCTAGGCAATAAGACTTTTTCATTAAACTCTTAACATTTGTAGGACCAAATAGGTCCATATGAAGCATATGTAAGGGTTTCCTGATTGAGTTTACAAGTTTGGCCTTACAAAAGGCTTTGTGTTGCTTTCTTTTCTGACAAGCAACACAAGAATGGTCATTTTCAAAAATCTTTGAAGGCAAACTTCTAACAAGGTTTCCTCTCACAAGTTTATTCATGTTTTTAAAGTTTATGTGACTAAGCCTCCTATGCCATAAGTTGGATTCATCAATTATGGCCTTAACAAAGAGGCAAGTTAAACCTTTAGTGGGAACAACACTTTTTAGGTCAACACTGTAAATGTTATCCTTTCTTGGAACTCTCAGCAAAACTTGACTTTCATCAAGTAGCTTAAAGTCAGAAGATAAGACAAGACATTCAGTGTATGTAAAAAGAACATTATTCTTTTTGTCACATATTTGTGACACACTAAACAAGTTATACTTAAGCTCCTTACAAAAGTACACATTATCAAAATCCAAAGTTCATGTTTTGATTTTACCTTTACCAGGAATTCTACCTTTACCATCTCCAAAGGAAATAAATCCACCATCATAATCTTCATACTTGGTAAGATAGCATTTGTTTCCAGTCATCTTCCTTGAGCAACCACTATCAATGACTCCTTTTTCCTTGTACTCTTTCTGTTGTGGGTTGCCATGCACATAAAATAAGAGAATTCGACTCTTTTGGGGATCCAAGCCATTATAGACATGGATCTGCCTCGTGCATCAATGTAGGAATATTTCTTGAAAGTATTTGATGTACTACTATTTTTGGCTTTTGAAACCTAGCAACCTGAGGCCTTAACAGCATTAACCCCTTTTCCCTTATTTTCACTTACTACTGCTATATCCCTAGCAGTAGTATCTTTTACCCTGGCAGTATTAGCCTTTTTATGTAAAATACTATTTTTGTATTCAGAATACTTGTTAAATGGCCTTGTGACTTGTGAATATCTCTTTTTATAAGCATTTGATATTAAGCTAGGATGATTCATAGTTGGTTTTGATCCAGCAGTATTAACTGGTCTGACAGCAGTATTAACATTTGCACCAGCAGTATTAATTTTGTCAGACCTGGTTAGTACTGCTTGTGGAATAAATCTTCTATTAGGGTGAGAGTGAGTCATTTTATTAGCAAAGTTCTAGTGATTCACTCTACTTGAGTTGTTCCACACTAGTTTTATAATCTTTTTATCACACACATAATGGAGATGCTCAGAACTACCACAAACAAAACAAGCTTTGTTAATCATTTTAAAGTCACTTCTTAGTCTCTAGGATATAAGATTGTTCTGGTTTCTTTGGTTCCCTCTAGAATAGTGTTTGTTTTGTTTAGATGTTTCTACCTTCTCTATTGTTTCCCTAGCAGACTTAACAAATTTTATCTTTTTAGTGCTAGGACTAACAGTTTTAACCTTAGGTATAATTTCTACCTCACTTTCATCATCAGAATTCTAATCCTCAATGACTAGAGGTCTAAAGCTGTTCTTCCTAACAGTTTTAGGTTCTACTGCATCACCATTACTTTCTACACCAGCAGACTCAAGATTTGACTCAACTGTCTTAACATTACTAGGTGTAACAATAGTAGTAACATCCATATTCTCACTTTTAACTATTTCATCCATAAATGTTAGATCAGGTTTGCGAGGTATGAAATTCCCTGCAAAAGGTGGGGGAACTGCATGATATCCCTTATCAGATTTGGACTTATTATACTCCTAATTTTCTAACATCTCAGATGAATTAACAAAGATTTCTACTGCAGGAGAAGCTGCAGTAGAAGAAGCTGCATTGTATCCTAGTCCAGTTTTAAACTTGTCAATGACTTGACTTTCCAGCAAATTATTTAAAGATTTAGATGAATTTTGAAACTTCTCTAATGTTAGTTTTAACTCATCTCTCTCTTTTTCTGCTTTTTCCAATTTCTTTTTGTTTTCAACTAAAGCATTATCTCTTAGTTTAACTTCAAGATTTAAAACATTAATGCTCTCTTCAAACACAGCCTCATTTTTCTTATAGTGAGCTAGTCTAGCTTCTACTGATTCTAAACCTGCTTTATAAGATACTAAATTAAATTGAGACTTTTTGTAATCTGAAGACAAACTATCATATTGTTCTTTGAGAGTAGCATAAGCTTTTACACATGATTTAGAACAAGAATCTACCTCAGAATCTGAATTGGAAGAACTTCCTGAAGATGTATGTGCCATTAATGCAAAGCTTGGTAGCTCCAATCATATCCTCCAATTCTATCTTGAGCAACCAAGGCATTTTCAGTGAGAATTTCTACTGTCACAGTTCTTCTATTAATCTTTCTTCCTCTGTTTTCCTGATTTCTAGGAGCTTTACATTCTCTTGCAAAGTGACCATATTTATGACAGTTGTAGCACTCTACTTTAGACCTGTCAAATCGAACTCTTTGACCATTTACATCCAATTTCCTGCTTGTCCTCTTGATGAATCTCCTAGCTCTAATACTCAGCATGGCCATTTCCCATTGTAAATCCATTTTTTCTAGGTCATCAGGATCAATTTGTTCTAGATCCTCTCGTGACATTTGAGGAGAATTAGGCTGACTAGCTAGGAAAGCACATATCACAGCATCACTAAGGTTATCTCCAGTTGTAAGATTACTTTGAGTATGAGCAGCACTAACTCCATAAGTAGTGTTATCTGCTTCATTTGTGCTGTTATTGCTGTTGGAGGACACAAAAGATACATTTTGTAGATTTTGACTTGTGCTTGATGATCTTGAGATTGCAGGTTCATATATCTTTAAGTTGTTGTATAAGTCATCCAAACTGATGGTCTCTATTTCCCGTTTGTTCCTCCAGATTAAAGCATGAGTCTTCCATTCAGATGGAAGACTTCTCAACAGTTTTAAGTTCATGTCCTCTTGAGTAATAACTTCACCTTGAATCTCCATCTGAGTGATAAGTTTTTGCAACCTATCAAAGTTTGATCCATTGTTTCTGAACTTGATCTTGCAAAGTTCTCATATTATTGCTTGAGTAAAGTTCTCTGAACTTTCTTGGATTCCTTGTTTCCTCTATACCTCTTCTCAATGGTTTCCATGAGTAGTTTTGCATCTTTGTATGAATGAAACTTCAGTTGATTCTTTTTTGGGAGTGCCATCAACAGAGTTCCTCTATCTTTCATCTCATTCCTCTTGTCCTGCTTTTCTTCTGTAGTAGTAGGTTCATATTCCTACTCAGTTTCTCCAACGGTTCTCTTCAACACTTTGTTACCATTTTAATTACTTCCCAGAGGGAGTAATCAGTCATTAGAAAGTATTGTTCTATCCTCATCAACCAGAGATCATAATCCCCAGGGTTGAGGATAGGGAGTTTTGTAGTCAGAGTTGTAGAATTAGTTCTTGCCTCTATCTTATCACTGAGAATTAGATCTTGTAAGTTTTGTTAGTTTCTTCTTATTCAAAGCTTCATAACAAGCTCTTATAACACTTATTGATCCTAATGAAAATATCTTTAACTCCTTAGCTTGATGTAAGGTTTAGTATCCTTGGATAAATCTAAAGGTACTAAGAATGAAACTTTATGTATATAATATAAACTATGCGGAATCTAGTGTATACCACTAAGAAGAATATCAGCAATGTATGTTTGACAAACAAAAATATAACCAAAACAATAAGCTTCAATATATTAATACGAACACTCTCTGATAGTGTTAGGGTTTACAACCTTGAAGCTATAACAATGACTCGTTATTGATACATCAAATTCTATACCCTAGGACCTCCTTTTATACACCAAGGAGTCCTACAAGGCATACAATACTTTCCTAAGATATCATGATCTTTTCTAAAAGCAAACATAATCTCTTAAACAAATACATTATACATATCTTTTACAAAAATAACTCAATACTTATCTTAACAAGTATTCTTGTTCTCTAATCAATCCTTATCTCTTTACTCGTCTTTATCCTTCTGACAGTAGTAACTCTTCTAGTAGTTGTAATCTAGCAGTATTAACTTTTTTACCAGCAGTACTAATAAACATAAGCAGTAGTAACATTAGTACTAGCAGTACTAATATATACTAACAGTAGTAACTAGCAGTAGTAACATTATACTACCAGTACTAACTACTTAGCATAATTTTCATTAGTATCACCAACTGTACTAAGTTATGGTTGACAACACTAATATATACATGAGCAGTAGTAACTCTAAGAATCATCTTGAAGTCTTTAAGTCCCAATAAAAGTTTAATTATGTTTATCACATGATACTTGTCTACGTGTTTGAGTATGTGACCTATCATTCAACTGGGTCTAGTTACGCCTAACAAGTGAGCTAGATACTAGGATAGCTCTCCATATCGTGTTTTATATAAATAAATTTAAAAATATTCTAACTTAAAGAAAAATGTAAAAAATTTCAAAAATCGGAGGAGTTAAAAAGGAACAAAACGGGTAAGGAAACGAAAACAAGTCGAACTCGTAAACGTGCCGGAACTGAATTTTGGAAAAAAAAATCACCCTACACAAGTTTTAATAATTTTCCTACAAACTAGTTGATTAAAGAAAATTTTCTAAAAAAGAAAAATAATTTTTTGTTAATTTTTGTATTTTTTTATGAATTTTTAAATATGAAGTACTAATTAAAACTAAGAAAATAGAAAAAAGATAAAAAATAAAAGTCTAAAAATTCTAAAAAAAATCAGATTAAATAAAGAAAAAGTTAACAAAACTAAAATGTAAAAAAATGCCCAAAAGTTACTGTAGCCAATTTAAAAGGAATTACAAGCTAATTAAAAATTTTAACCTAAAAACTTAATTAAATTAAATACTTAAAATTAAATAGGCTAAACTGACAAGGACCACTAGTGCAAATTACCCTAGAAGCCTACTGTGTACATACTAACCCTAACTAGAAGTCCCAACGAGTTATAAATACATCACAAGTTTACACTTTCAGCTGCAAAGGACCCCGTTTTTGCAAGAAAAGTCCAAACAAGCTTATTAAGCAAAACTTAAAAAAAGTAAAAACAGTTAAAGAAGGGCTTATGGGGAGTATTTTTCACAAACGAACATGGGCTGAAAGCTCTCAATAAGCAGATATTAAGCTTGTTGTGACAGAATGTTTAATAAGCTTAAAAAAGCAGATACTTTTCTCTCTTGAGCTAGGAGGTTACAAAATAAGCTGAATTCTGCTTTATCTAAAATCACTACTGCTAACTCTAGCTTATACTAACTAATTAAACTAGAATAAGCCCCTAAAATAAGCTGAATGCTAAATAAGCTATTGATGGACAGATTTTTAATTAGAAAGAAAAAATGAAAATTTACCTACTTTTGCGCCCTATAATAAGCTGGGGGGGGGGGGGGAAAAAAAAAAACCCATTTAAGAAGGAGTTTAGCTATGAAATTCTAGGGGCTTAAAGGGGGGCCTAGGGGCTTATTGAAACTGCAAAAAGATATGGTGCTAATTAAGCTAATTTGCAAGAAATAAGGGGCTGGAATTTGGCTTTTGCACCAGGGGAACTAAGGCAGTGAGCTTAAGAGCTTTTTGAGCTTATGCAATAAGCTCTCAAAGGCTTTTTAGCCAAATCAAAGCACAAACAGAATTAAAAGGGTGGTCAAAGGCTTATTGCAAGGTTGAGAGCTTGAAGGCTTAAATTAAACTGCTGGTTTAGGGGCTGCAAAAGTGAGCTGATTTTAAAAATCACCATGCATACATATATTGTCATGGTACATGTTGCTGTTAGTGGCTGGACAGTTTTGATAAGAATGACCTCCCCCACAAGTTACACAACTTTGTTCAACCGCTTTTACGGGGGCGGAAGCTGGGGTTTGGTTCTTTCTATCGAGAATTAATGCCCGAACCATGTCTTTGAGTTCAGCAACATCAGATGAGACTGCTTGGGTGGAAGAGCTTGTACTCATTTTAGCTACAACAGCTTTGTTTCTTGACTGACGTACTTTAGACTTGCTCTCGATGATTTTTAAACATTCTCGAGGCATTTTGTCTAAGAAGTTACCACCTGCAGCTGAGTTCAATGAATCTTGATCATTGAAACGATCCCAAGCCTCATAAAACGTCTCATCAAATTTTTGCTGAAATCTCGTGATTTCATTTCTGAGATTTGTCGTTTTAGAGGGCGGGAAGAATTTGTTAATAAATTTCGAAACAAGATCATCCCATGTTTCAATCGACCGAGGGGGTTCTTTTTCTAGCCATATCCGGGCTGCCCCTTCGAGAGAAAACGGGAAAAGCATAAGCTTAACCACAGTAGTTGGTACGTTCGGAATTCTTGCAAGCGTAGAAGGATCTTGTTGCAAATTAAGGTTGTGAGCTTGTGGTCTTCTTTATCTTGTCTCCAAAATAAAATGCTCTTGTTTTGAACAAGATTTAGTAGACCATGCTTGATCTCAAAGTTATTCTTTTTTTTTGTTTTTTTTTCTTTTTTTTTTTTTTTTTTTAGCGGTGATTTAGGGAAGAAACTATGCAATCATCGTGAACCCTCTGGTGGGTGCTTCGAATGCAATTGCGCCATAGTACGATTATCATCCAGCGCCACTATGGGAGGAGTGTCAGGTTTCTAAGATTAGATGATTAGAACAGACAGTTGTCGTAACTTGTGGTTGTCGACGTCACGGGCTTGAGGAAGAGTGCGCATGCACAAAATAGGAGTACAAAAGGAAAATTTACACTAATTTTTTTTTTTTTTTTTTTTTTGGTTTTTCAAAAATTGATTCACAATTGATTTTAACGGACAATGAGATAGGACAACTTAAACCAAATAATCAGCTTACTTCACGGTAGCTCTCAAAAGACTAAACTCACAGGTGAGCGGAGGAGTAGGAATAGCGCGAAGCTTATTTCTCCTTTCGGGTCGTAGTTCCTAGGAACAACCCTCCTTATACCCACTTTATAGTTTGTTCAACTTTCCGAGGTGAGCCGTACGTCGTAAGAGACACAAAAGGCAAGTTTTTAAATCTTTTGTTCGAGTTGGGAACCAACAAGTTCACCGGAACTTATTATGATAATACCTCAGTTGAGAATATTATATTTTGGTATTTTACCAAGTTGTGAATTTTATTTCTTTTTTATTATGGACAATGTTTTTATATTTTTGATTTTTTTTTTTTTTTTTTTTTTTTTTTTTTTGGATTTTTAAATGATAATTATACTAAAAAGAAATGAAAAATATTTTTGTACTTTTTTTTTTTTTTTTTTTTTTTATATATTTTTATAATAAAAGAAAATATTCACAGTTTCGAAAACAGATGGTCAAACGTAAAGACAAACGGTTGCACAGCCTCCCCGGCAGCGGCGCCAAAAATTGATCCGCTCAGACTACACCTTAAAATACATATAATATAATAAAATATCAAATATATAGTAAGGATAGTCTAAAAGCAGAGTCAATGATACCGAGAAGTAGTATAGAGTTTTCCCGGGTCGTAAATCCCCAACGAGGCTGGAATGGTAAATCGATACGAATGAATTGATGATTTGAATTGAGAAACAAATGATTTTGATTTTTAATTAGATAAACTAAAATTAATTAAAGAAAACTAAAATTATTCTATGGGAAATAGTAGGGAAAATGGGAAACTTAATTATATACGGGGAACAAAAATAGTTTAAGGATACAATTCCTAAACTAAGGAGAAATGAACAATGGCAATGGGAATCCTAAAAATCTACGGGGAACATAATTAGGCTAAAAAAATACTTAACTAAAATAATTAACACTAATAAACTAAATTAAACATGCAATTATAGACTACCGGGAATTAAATCGCAAGCTAAAACTAAAAATTACAAAAATAAAGTTATAAAATTAATTTTAAAATTTAAATAAATTAAAAATATTCTAACTTAAAAGAAAATGTAAAAAATTTCAAAATCGGAGTTAAAAAGCGAACAAAACGGTAAGAAACGAAAAATTCGAACTCGTAAACGAGCCCGGAACTGAAATTTTAGCAAAAATTACCCTACATAAGTTTTTATAATTTTCCTACAAACTAGTTGATTAAAGAAAATTTTCTAAAAAAGAAAAATATTTTTTTGTTAATTTTTGTATTTTTTATGAATTTTCTAAGATTAAAAACTAATTAAAATTAAGAAACTAGAAAAAGACAGAAAATAAAACTACAAAAAATCTAAAAAAATCAAATTAAATAAAGAAAAAGTTGAGGAATCTAAAAATATAAAAAGCCCTAAAAGTTACTGTTTGAATTAAAAGTAATTAAACTAATTAAATCTAAACCTAATTTAAATTAATTAAATTAAATAAACTAACTAATGTTAACCTAAGGGACTAACAGTGAAAGGACAAAAGGACTAACGATGGTAACCAGCACAGGTGAACACTAGGGACTATAACTAAGTTAACCAAAAAAGGTAGAAATTACAGAAATGGTCCCTGAAGTGGACCCCGATATGCAAAGCAAGTCCTAAGTGCTTATTATCAAAAAGTCAAAACAGGAAACTTGTTCAGGGGCTTATTGGCAACATTTTTCCTAAAAGGCACATAAGCTCAATCCAACTTAATAAGCTAGAAAGATGAGCTTTTTGGGGCTGCAGTAGCTTTTTAAGCTTATGAGCTTATTTGCTTTGCTTTGAGTTTAAGCCTAACTCAGTAAGCTAAATCTATGGGGGACAGATAAATAGTGAAAGGGGATTCCTAAATAAGCTAAAATTATCTAGATTAAGCCCTACATTAAGCTAAAAGCAAAAATAAGCTAAAATTGACTTGATGTAAAAAAAAGAAAAAGGGCTTCTATGGCAACTAAATAAAGTAAAACCTAGAGGGGGAATTAAGCTACAAAATCTTGGGGGCTTAAAGGACTAGTAAAAAGCTATGGGTAAAAGCTAAAAAATCCTAAGGTCTAGGTTAAAATAAGCTAGATAAAAGGGCTGAGTTTGGGTGCTCAGCACCAGGGGACTAAAAAACAAACAGCCCTTATGGGCTTTTTTAGCTTATCATAAGAAGCTCAAATGAGCTTGAAACAAAAAGATAACCTGAAACAGATTTAAAGTAGTCTAGGGAGAGCTTAAATTCCAAAAATTAGCTTTTATAAACACATAAAACCTGCTGATAATTGAGGTTGAAAAAGGGGGTTTTCAAGAAAAGTGCAAAGCCAAAATTTTGACTTATTTAGTCAAAGTAAAAGGGACAGAAAACAAAGGCTTGGTATATGGCTAGAAGCAACACAACAAGCACAAAAACATAGTGCTTAAGCTGCTTAAGCAGCTAGGGCACTTAGGCTCAAGTTGGCTTATTCAAATTTTGACAGAAAACCAAAAGGACTTAAAAACTTATTTTAGAACCAAAAATGGTGATGTAAGTGTCTTGATTAACCCCACACACTCAGCCTAAAATGGCTGAGTGCTTGTGACCCATTCCATACCCAAACTGACCCATTTTCAGGTTTTCCCAAACACCCCTTTAACTTGTAAAAAAAACTTTTAAGTCTTTAATTATCTTAACTATGTTCATTTAAATTGATTAGATGATCATTATAACATTTTAACAGGAGATTAGAGCATTATAAACAGTAGCTAACAACCTTGATTAAAAGATTTGATTTGACAGTAAACAAGAGATTAGAAACAACTTGGAAATTTTATATTAAACTTGGAACAATACAATTACAACTTAAAGAACATACTGAAAAAGCTTAAGTTACAATTATAATTAAAAGTTAAGTAAAAAAAATGCTAAGTTAAAAACTAGTCTTCGGCTTGTGTTTTCTCCAATTTATAGAAGCTTCAAGGCTTCAAATGTGTGTTTCTTGTGTGAGTTGAAGCTCAGCAACAAGTCCTAGCCCTCTATTTCTTTTGTGTTTCTTTTAAGCTCAATCCCCACCATTGATGTTGCTCGGGCTTGGTGAGATTGCCAAGGTGGCATTTTAAACAGGGAAATGGGTGTGGGTTTAGGATTGGACTGGGTAAAGGAAGGGTTGGGTAAAAGATGGGGTGGTAACATGTGATGGTGTGAGTTTTGAGGTGGTGGCGGGAAACGAGTTGAGGGGTGAACCGGGATTGGGTGCAGGTTTTTAAAAGTTTCAAAAGCCCAAAAAGAACCCCTCGGGTTTCATTTACTTGCCATTCTGTTTTGCCTTTTCTTTTTTCTCTTTTTTTTTTTTTGTTATATACGAGTTTGGAAATTGGCAATTTGGGCCCTTGTGTTTTAATCAAAAGGATTTAAAGAAGGAAATGGTGAATTGCAGTTTCGGCCCTTGTGTTTTATAAAGAGATAAAAGTTTTGGAAACTTGCAAATTCAGTCCCTTATATTTTTAAAACACTTTTTCTTTTTACAAACATTTTTAAACTTGACAATTTAGGTCCCCAGGGTTTATAAAAAAATGGTATTGGGCCAGTAATGGGCTTGGGTTATGTATTGGGCCCAACTGGGTGTGTTTGGGCCCAATAAGGGTCAGGCTTGTGTTATTGGGCTTTTTAAGGCCCAATAAGGTTTGGGTGGGTTTTGTGTGTACACTGGCTGAGATTGGTTTGTTCAAGGGCTAGGATCGGGTCTTCAAAGTCTTCATAGTCTCTGTCAATTGCACACAAATGGGCTGTTGTCATTGATTGAGGGCCCATTTGGTCTTCACAGTCTTCGTTAATATACTATTGGGCTTTCCCGGCCCATCAGATGGGTTGAGATTGCAACCAATAGTATTCTTCAATTACGGCTTTGGTTTTGACTGTTGATTTGTTGAGTTGACTTTGACTTTGACTTTTCTGGTCTTTGGCTTTGATTTGGCTTTGTCCTTCACAGCTTTTCCATTCCGTGCCTGGTTTTGTCATTTTTTTCTTTGTTTTCTGTCTTTTGGTGTGATATCCTTTTCCTGCACAACACAAATGTAAAACAAACATATCTTTGGCAGTTTTTGTCTGTTTTTGGTCATTTAAGTCCGTTTTTAATGGAAAAAGGTATGTGTATTTAAGCACATACCAAAATCCCCCATACTACGACATTGCCGTGTCCTCACGCAATGCTATGAAGTAAGCATTCACGAAAACTAAGACTCTTGACCCCCTCCGACTACTAACTTTGAAAAGTAGCAAAGTGTTTGTCAAAGGAAAGAATCAATAGCTTCGACAAATCCCGATTAACACCATTATTTTTGTATGTACATTGACTACTCTAAATTTATTTTTTTATTTTTTTATTTTTATTTTTTATTTTTTTTTTTCATTTTTTGAATGGTTTGTCTTTCTTATTCAACTTACAATGGGATCATAGAGTGAGAAACGTCCATAG